>WIGM01000073.1:0-39502 GCA_014235935.1 Colletotrichum musicola | reverse complement strand
AAGGGGGACGTAGGCCTCGCGCGAGGGCAGGTCGATGGCCTCGCCGCGGTCGTTGAAGGGCACGCCCTTGCCCGCGGTGTCCTTGGTCGCACGGTAGACGCGGACGCGGCCGAGGAAGTGGCCCTTGGCCTTGGCCAGGCGCACCAGCAGGAGAGCGGCGGAGGCACACATGGTCAGGTAGATGCCCTTCTCGATATCGGTGAAGATGGTGAGAATGACGCCGCCGAAGAAAATGAAGACTTCGAGGGGCGAGACCTCCCAAAACTGGTAGACGACCTTCGGCGGCGTGATCAGGTCACCGACGGCGTGGATGATCAGACCTGCGAGACTGGCCATGGGGATGTAGAAGAAGACGGCAGTGAGGGCGTACAAGGCCAGGAGGACGATGACGGCGGTGAAGATACCGGCCAGGGGCGTGCGGACACCGGCCTTGGACTTGATGGCGGTACGGGAGAAGGAGCCGGTGGCCGGGTAGGCACCCAAGAAGGGTCCGAAGAGGTTGGTGAAGCCGACGGCAACGAGCTCCTGGGACGGGTTGATGACATAGTTGTTGATGCGGCCGAAGGACTTGGAGATGGCAATGTGCTCGATGATGAGCACGATGATGGTGACGGGCAGGTCCGGCGCGACGGCGGAGAGCAGGCCCGTGTCGATCTTGGGGACGCCGGCGTGCTGGAAGCCGCTGGGAACCTTGCCGAGGATCTTGAACTTGGCCTTCTTGGCGTCCCAGTTGACGTTGCGGTTGACGAGCCAGCTGATGAGGACGTAGAGCAGGATGACGAAGGCCATGCGCAGCGTCGACATGAAGAACCAGAACTTCTTGCGGTGCGGCTGGCGCTCTGACATGAAGTTGCAGACGGAGCGGATGGCGTACAGCAAGAAGAGCGCCGTCAGGCCCATGGCGGCGTCGAGCTTGGCCCGGGGCAGGGCCTTGAGGGTGTCGATGATGACCAGGTAGGTCGCGCCGCGGGTGTTGACGCCCGAGATGCCGAGGAGGGCGGGGACCTGGCCGGCGGCAATGCTGATGGCGGCGCCGGTCATGAAGGAGGTGATGGCGACCAGGGGGATGAACTCGACGACCCAGCCGAGACGGACGAGGCCGATGCCGAGCAGCACGGCGCCCGAGATGACGGCCAGGGCCTGGGCGATCTGGGGCGCCTCGTACTCCGGGTGGGAGTCGCGCACGCGCAGGACGATGTTGCCGACGAGCTGGGACATGACGGCGACGGTACCGATGGTGATGTCCTTGGAGGTCGCGAAGGCCCAGTAGAGGAGGAAGCCGACGAAGGACGTGTACAACCCGTACTCGGGGCTCAACTGGGCAAGCAGGGCGTACGCCATGCCCTGCGGGATAACCACGAAGCCGACCGTGACGCCTTCACGAGACCATAAGCTGTCAGCGACTGGTCACATCTGGGATGTTTCTCGGCGTCGAGGATTGGTCGAGGGTGAAGGGGAAAACAGGGTGTTCGAAGGGTCAATGTCCACGCGGGGAGCCCTGCATACAGCCTGTGTAACACAAACACACGCACACACCAACAATTACAACGTGGGGAAAGGGTCTCGAGGAGAACGTGGAGAGAGAAAGAAAGAGACAATGAGACGGACGTACCTGCGATGATGTCTCCCAGCAGCCAGGTGGCATTGTAGTGGAAGATCCAGGACCAGAAGGGGAACAGGCTCTTAACGTATGCGATGGTGCCGGGGATCGTTGGCCGGTGTGCTTGGAGGAACTCCTTGACGGTCGGCTCCTCCTCGTCGTACTGCTCGACGGAGCGGAAGGACGCGGCGGCCGACTGGACGGCCTCTCTCGGCTCGTTGCGGTACCGGGCGTCGACGTCGATGCCGAGGCCCTTGGCCAGGACACGCCCGGCGCTCGACATTGTGCGTGTATGTATGCGGTCGTGCTCCGAGTCGCGGGGAGAGGGGGATCGGCTCGGGGAGGAGGGGAGGAAACAATCCAAGGATCGTCGACAGATCAGATCAGATCAAGATCAGTTCCCTGATAGAAAGCTGAGCTGGACTGGAATGATCCGGGCTGGCACGACAACAGAGAGGACAAAGAATGCCGAAAGGTCTGGCAATTAAGAGACCGGCACAAAGATCAAGGGGGAGAGAGAGGATGAACCTGGCCTGGGAAGCGGACAACTCGCAGGGTCGGACGGGGTGGGAATCTTATATGTGCAACGGACGACGATACGTGAGATTTTTCGTATGATGAAAAACCCGAGAGAGGAGCTCCAGTTGATGATGTATCCTTCACCCCTCCTCCGTCTTGGGCGTAGAGCTTGGCCGCGTCGCCAAGAAGCGTGGCTTCGGATCGTCCTGGTCTCGCCAAGAGGCTCGATTGGAGCCCTGTGATGTCGCGCTCCCACATGCCGCCCGGGGTGTGTGTGTGCTACATGTATATGAGAGGAAGAAGGCAGAGAGATGGTTGTCGATTTCTGACGACATGACCAATCTTCATGGCGTTGCATGGGGGGTGGACACCCTTAATTCGACCGTCTGTCGCCTAGCTTCGCTGCCGATTTGTTTGTTGCTTTCCTGCCCAAGAACTCCGAGTATTCACATGGACCATTCTTCTGCTTCTGGTAAGTTACCAGCTGGTTGGGATGCCCCATGTGCTGGTGAGATGGTGGTAGTGTAGTATCGTGTCTATGAGTGTGCGGTCTGGCCCTCGGGGAACGCAGAGGGAGGGGAAAGGGCCACCCCCATGGCGAACGGAGCTAATAAGGGTCCTCCTGTTCGTTCCGTCTGTGAAAAAGTGTAATCCTCTCTGTGTCTCTCCAGACAGAGAGGCCTTTGGTCTAGTGTGACCGGGGTGTCTATGTTTGTGTCTGACTCTTGTTAGTTAGTACGTGGGGGCCCCGGGAAAGCTGTCAGAAAAGCAAATTCCGCCGTTCTAATCCAATTCACCGGCCTGGGATCCGGCATGTGCCCGCCCCGTGGGTAATGGATGGGTGAAGAGCTGAGCTGACCAACAGCTGCTACCATAGTAGCTAGCTGCATGAAGCTCTTCTTCGGCGCGCGGCTAACATGGTAGAACCCGCCTTTGCTGTGCAGTGGGTATGGATATCCATTTGACGAGTGAGCACTCTTCCCTGTCTGTGTTTCTCCAACACCTCCCTCACCACATCGCGTGTTCCTCCTACGTGTAGCCACATAACACACACGCTGCTAGTCACGGCAGATGGCGCCTGGGGCTGATCGGTAGAGGCAGAGCTAAACTGCGTTCCAGACCGAGAGAAACTAGAGCAGTCGAGAAGAATTCGCGAAATACGCGGCAATTAGGGGGAGATCCCGGGAAGGGGTTGCAACTTGGAAGAAGGGCCGGACATCGCGGGCTGGGAGGTAGCTGGCGCAGGTACTAATATCGTTCCGTGTGCTTGGCTTACAGAATAGACGAACGACTTCTCCGCGGCATGCACCGTCTGCCCTGGTCGCCGAGAAAAGCTTCTGTAGTCGCCGTCCTCGTCCGTCTCCCGAGACTTCTCTGTCGTTAAGCTATGCCTCCATAGTCGTCCGAATCGTAACCGGGGCCCTTTCCAGTTCACGTCTCCTCCCGTTAAGCTTAAATGCCAGACGAACCGTCACGCACCCGTCCGCGATGCCGTGTCCTGCATAATCTATCTCCTGTGCGACCCAGAGCGCGCTGCCGAAGACCCGAGATGGGAAAAACTGGATGGCAAGCCCAAAGGTCGACGCCGATACATGGACGGGTGGACGGATAATGCCACTGATCATCGCGACTCTGTCACCCCTGTCTCCGCCCCTCCCCACCCTTCACCTTTGCCTCCCGTCCCAGCAGGGAAGAAAAGTAGGACCATTAGGCAAGAAGCCTCATCCCTGCCTGGTTCGTTTCCCTCGACTCCCTCACTTTCTGTCTCTCGGTTCCTTGGGGGTTGACTATGGTAGGCTAGACCGGGGGAGGGGTGTAAGTTGTAAGCCGTACGCCGCGAAAGTTGGAGAAAAAGAACTGGGGGCGCGGGGAGCATATTGGACAATGACTCCGAGCACGCAATTCTTGGCGCAAATGAGTCCAACTTCGCAGGATCCCCTCCATATCTCGCCGCACCAAGCAACAACAGCCAGTTGACAGGAACACTCGCTTCTTTCGCCGGCGACCATCTACCGTTTCGGGCGGCCGTCTTGGCTTCGTCCCCCTTCTTCTCTCTCTTCTTCAGACCATCAACTCTTGGCGGCGGATTTCACCATCTCCCCAGTCAACACCATCATCACCGCTGCTCCCCCCTTCCCACGAGCCAGCGCCCGCGCCCAGACGTCCTAATCCCTCGATCGCGCCCTGTCGTGAAGCCCTTCGAAAGCTTGAGAGGTGAGCTTGTCGATGCTTGTTCTGTCTGGGCGCTCGCGGGAAGGCTTCGGCCAAGACTGGGCGAATCTGCGTTGTCTGAAAGGCACGATCCGATGGCAGGCCGGCTTTTCTTGGTCTTTTCTTGGTACTCTCCACAAGTAGCAACATGTCACGCGATTCTGAAAAAATGTCAGAGGCGGGAAAATTGGGTTGAAGGCGGAAAGGAAATGCGCAGAGCGTCTTGGATGTCGTGTTATTGAAGGTACCGCTCCAGACCAGCTGCAAGGTTTTCCCTTCAGCTCCCCCTTGTGCTTCCAATTGTCAAATGAGAAACGGGGGCAGCGAGCGTCAGTCCTGGAACTATTACGTGAATAAATCGAGGCATCGCCGCGGGAGGATGGGTGGTGGGAGAGGGCCGACCGGGACGGATACTATGCACCGACTTCACTCCCACGTCCCAGCTGATCGGGAGAGACTTCCAAGTTAGACCTGGACTCCCCTACGCATGCATGTCGCGCCCGAGAGGCCTCTAATGTTGGTCGGTGTCTCCAGGCATGCCAGCGGAAGCGAGCCGTGGGAGCGTGGCTGCTCTCGCCCACACACACTATCGGCGCGTGGATGGACCACACCACCAACCTCCTGGACCATCACGATGGTCGATCCAACACATCAACAACGAGGCTAACATTGTTAATGCTTCACGCGTCCACTGCGGCTGAAGAGGTAGTTCGCCGTCCCGAAGAGCTCGATGAACAGTTGCGCATCGTCAATCGTGACAGAGGCGGCCTGGAACGCCATAGATCGTCGCAATTGCTCATTGCGCCATCCGCGCGGGCTGGAAGAAAGAGGATTGCACACTTTCATTTGTCGGCCAAACACATGAAGATGTCAATTGCCAACACCACTGGCTCGGGCATCTCTCGCCCGGAGATGCGGTTTCCTCTGCCCTCGCCCTTATATGTCCGAATCTCGATCCAGGGTCTTTGGACGAACAGGCACACAAGTGGCTAGGAGGGATCACCGCGGATTGGAGAGGATGAAGAAATTAAACTGTGCATGGGTGGGCGAGTATGTGCCTCTGTTTCTACGGCCGCATGCATGAGCGCTCCCACGCACGCCTCGTCGCCTCACACCCCTCCGCGTTCTCTCACGCTGAACTCTTTCCACATCCCGCGGTAGTGTCAGAAATCACAAGGGAATGTATGTACTTGGGGGCGAGATGCTTCGGTGAGTCAAGCCCTCTCAAAAGGTGCACCAGCACCGCTCGAAATTCTCGATCTCCTGGGTCTCCGGGACAGCTGGAGAGTCTGGATTGCTCCAAGGTGATGGACTATTGGCAACGAAAAGCTACGGGATCGCCGCAGCCTGTGGCCCTCCCGCATGTTTAGGGCCAAACGGAAGCTGTCGGCATTCATCAAAGGGCTCTCGAAGCGCATCCAGATCTCGCCACCGAGGCAAAGGGAGAACCAGCGACGAAGAGGAAAAGTCTTCACGCCATGCCGACGGGGTGGGACACCCTCGAAAGCTCGGCGTGTCACCTCTTCTCGCAGGTACGCAGCATGCAGGCGCTAGAGTGAGCAACGGGTCGGACAGACCCTTGGTGGGAAAAACTCCCACCGCTCTGGTTCTGGGCCTCCCGATTCCTGCAAGGAGGACAGGCGGTACGACAGAGACACAGATGAACAAGCGACCGACAAGAGAAACCGCTCCGCTTGGCGGCACGGTTCCAGAAAGCTGCGCCGGCATTGAAAGGGGGGGCGTGTGTCTGTGTTTGCTTAAATACGCCAAGAGCCCGTCTCGGTGCCTCTGCGAGCACGTCATCGCCAGTCGGTGCGAGAGAGGCCGAACCCCTTTGCGACTCTCGCTGGGAGATCATCAGGGTCTCTTCATGACAGTCCCACGATGCTGGGTTTGGATTCCAGGCAGCAGCCGTAGTGGAACGGTTTTCTCGCCGTGCATGTCCGGATGTTACGCCGGGCGAGGCTCCGGACGTCGACCGCCGCGGCCGTTTCTTGGCGGGCCGCTCCGAGGTCGGAATCCGGCCCGGGGCTTCGGGGGTTTCGCCTTCGAGTGGCAAATCGCCCTCCGCGTTCCGCCTACTGTTAGAGACCCGTTTTAGCGCCGATCTCAGTCCAGATAGGAATATCATTATTGCTCGACACCTGGCAACATGGGCATGAACGACACAATAGAGGAAGCTACGAGGACTTCGGGTTGACTTCGGGCCATTACATCCGGACCATGGCTCTTCCCCCGTCATTTGAGACACCTCTCGTGCCTCCGGGATGACCCAGGCCATCGTCAAACTGGAAGAGCGGGCTTGGGGGTGAGTTCCAGCAACAGAATCCACAACTCCGTCGTCGGCATGATCTAGTAATGAAGGGCTGTCCGACATCGAGACGAACGACATCGTCAGCGTGGCCATCAGTCCGCAAATCCTTACAAGGACAACAGTCGACGCGAAGTTTCAATCGCAGGTCGGTCGCTCGGCTCGCGGAGCAGCTTTAGCGGCGTCTCAAACATCTGCCGAACTCCCAAACGAATCGCCCTCTGGCAGGAAACGACTTTTTCCCCCAAACGCTACTCGACTTCAGACAAACCGCATCTGCGAAACATGATTCGTCTTTCGCGCCATGATTTCTGCCAAGAGCTATCATCCCTGACCTTGACGCCGCCGAGCTGGCCGCTTACGACAGCTGTCTCTCCGGCAAAGAGACACGAAAACGACGAACGAAATCGCCGTAGACCCGCACCGTGGGTTAAGCCGGTCGCGGCTAATACTTACGTTGACGTGCCAGTGCGATCCTTTGAGTAAAGTACGTGCTCGCGAGACCCTCAAGCTTGCGGTGGTCTTTGGCAATGCAACAAGAAACTCAACGGCCGTTCGTCCTATTCTGACGTTTTCCTCAACAGATGTTCTCTTCTGCATTCTCGAAGGTACAGATTACCATCAGGTAGTTCATGTGCTTTGAAGAGCAAACGGCGGATGATTCGGGTGGCGCGACGTACACCACGGACCAAACCATCCTGGCTCGGAGGGGCAAAGAACATCCGTGGAAAGCTGGCCCAAAGTCTAAAGTGTTCGTTTCCGATTTGAAACAATTTGTCTTGGGGAGAAGTCCGCCTTTTTCTCGTCCCGTTTAAGTTTCCTCCTCCCGGACTTGCATGGCGGTGCTAGGATCTCGGTCTGAGCGGCGTGAGACCAGTGCCAACAAACATGAACGGACAATGAGCTCTTCAATAGCCGCCCGCGACGGTTTCTGAAGTGCCCATTAATGGATTGGAAAGTCAAAAGACGTGAAATTCAAGCGAGATGCTGCTTTTCGTCCGACAACGGGCTCTGCGGGCTCGATATCAACCCGTCTATCGCCGCTCTTCCCGTCATGCGCCATGACGCCCGAACACCGCTTCATGACAACAATGCAGGACATCCTGAGGGAAGCTCAGAGGAAACCTTGGGCGAACTTGAGACCGAATTAGCTTTGACGTCTCGTCACGTGTTTCCAGGGACGCCCATTCACTCCGACAAAAACGAGGGAGAATAGACGAAGAAAAAGTCTCTAGAACAACGCAGAGAAGAATTTTGCCCCCCTTCTTCTCGTTCTCAACTGCCCAAACACACCATAACACATTGGCAGATCAGGAGAACAGAAAGCAGAAACATGTGGGCAGACTTGTGGTCGTTCCACGGCCTCGCCGTGGTCTTCCGCTGGCTGCTCATGCCGCAGACCCATCTCCCGACCTTGACCCACGCGGTGTCCGAAGGAGCCCACGCGGCCTCGAACTGGGTATCCGGCCTCTCGTCATCCGACCTCACGAACTCGGCCGCGGTCGACGCGCAGGACGGGTTCGACCCGCTGCAGTACGTCGACCCGCTCATCGGCTCGCGCAACGGCGGCAACGTCTTCGCCGGCGCGACGCTGCCGTACGGGATGGCCAAGGCCTCGGCCGACACGAACAGCACCTCCAACCAGGGCGGCTTCACCCTCGACGGGAACCCGATCACCGGCTTCTCCGTCATGCACGACTCCGGGACGGGGGGGTCGCCGTCGCTGGGCAACTTCCCGCTCTTCGCGTACACGACGTGCCCCAGCGGGGTGATCAACTGGTGCACGTTTCCTAAGAAGTCGCGGGCGCGGTACGGGTACTTCAACCAGCAGGACGTGAAGGCCAAGCCGGGGCTGTTCAACGTGACGCTCCGGGACGGCATCAGGATCGAGATGACGACGACGCAGCGCGTCTCGCTCTTCAGATTCACGTTCCCGCAGCAGGGGCAGCCGCTCATCCTGCAGGACCTGACGGATCTCTCCGACTCGCGGCAGGACAACGCGACGATCAAAGTCGACGGCCGGACGGGCCGGATCACGGGCAGCGCGAGGTTTAACCCGAGTTTCGGCAGCGGCAACTACGTGCTGTACTTCTGCACCGACTTCAATGGTGCCGAGGTTCTGGACAATGGAGTCTTTGTGGACAGCCGGGCGAGCGCTGACGTGAAGAATATGACCATCTCGAGATCGATCAACGGGTACCCGCTTCCCGGAGGGGCCTTCGTGCGGTTCAAGTCGGCGGACCAGCCCATTACCGCTCGCGTGGCAACGAGCTTTATCAGCGTCGAACAGGCCTGCTCTCATTCCGTTGCTGAGATACCTGATTACAACTTCGTTCGGGTGTCCCAGGAGGCGACAGCGATCTGGCGCAAGAAGCTCAGCCCCATCAAGGTCAACACGGACAGAGTCGATGAGTCGTTTGCGCGGAATTTCTACAGCGGCATCTATCGGACGATGGTCAACCCGCAAAACTATACGGGCGAGAACACGTTGTGGAAGAGCAGCGAGCCGTACTGGGACTCGTTCTACTGCCTTTGGGACTCTTTCAGATCGCAGATCCCATTCCTCGTCATCGTCGACCCTACAGCGGTCGCCGAGATGGTGCGATCCCTCATCGACACGTATGTACACCTCGGCTGGCTGCCCGACTGCCGGATGAGTCTCTGCAAGGGACTTACCCAGGGAGGCTCGAACGCCGACAACGTGTTGGCAGATGCATATTTGAAGAATATCACCGAGGGCATCGATTGGGACAAGGGGTACGAGGCGGTTGTCAAGGACGCCGAGGAGGAGCCCTTCGACTGGAGCGTCAACGGGCGCGGTGGGCTCGACAGCTGGAAGCGGCTGGGTTACATCCCCGTGCAGGACTTCGACGTCAAGGGTTTCGGAACACTGACGCGGAGCGTCTCACGCACGCTCGAGTACAGCTACAACGACTTCTGCATAGCGCAGATGGCCGACAAGATGGGCGGTAAAGACTCCGACGTCGAGAGATACAGGTCATCAAGCAGCAACTGGCGGAGTCTGTACAAGCAGGACCAGAAGTCGGCCTTCTTCAACGGCACCGACACTGGGTTCAGGGGCTTCTTCGAGCCGAAGTATCTGAACCAGACGTGGGCGTATCAGAACCCCCTCAACTGCAGCAACCTGGACGGGAACAGCGTCTGCTCACTGCAGAACAATGGGCCGGAGACGTTTGAGAGCAGCCTCTGGGAGTACGGATTGTGAGTCGCTCGTTGTCTGTGTCATTGTAAGGGGCAATATGCTGACCAGACAGTTTCGTCCCTCACGACCAAGCAACTCTCATCTCAACCTATGGGGGCCCGGACGCGTTCGTTCGCAGGCTTGAGTTCCTGCATGACCAGAACATCACGTACATCGGAAACGAACCGGCGTTCCTCACAGTCTTCCAATACCACTACGCCGGCAGGCCCGCACTATCGGCCAAGAGGGCACACTACTACATTCCCGCCTTCTTCTCCCCTAAGCCCGACGGGCTCCCAGGAAACGACGACAGCGGCGCCATGGGCTCATTCCTCGCCTTCTCCATGATGGGCCTCTTCCCGAACCCCGGGCAGAACGTGTACCTCATCACCCCGCCGTTCTTCGAGAGCGTCGAGATCACACACCCGCAGACAGGCAAGACGGCCAAGGTGAGGAACATCAACTTCGATCCGCGGTATCGCAACATCTACATCCAGAACGCCACGCTGAACGGCGAGCCGTACCGCAAGAACTGGCTCGACCACAGCTTCTTCACGGAGGGCAAGGAGCTCGTGCTGACGCTCGGCCGGCGGGAGAGCGACTGGGGCACGAGGGTGCAGGACCTGCCGCCGAGTCTTGGAGAGTATAAGGGGTTCAATAGAACGTTTCCGTCGAATCGGACGGCGAGGAGGTTCGAGGATAATTACAAGGGTGACTTTGGTGGCGCTGGGGTGGACTTGGTATTATAGACCACTGACGTGTCGGGAGGTGCTTAATGTGGATTGTGGTCTAATTATCCCGAGTATATGCGCATACATTCTTCTTCGTGTAGTTTCGTATCTGTTAATGCAGCATATGTAGAGAGCTGGTTTACTTGTTGGTATCACATCCATGTGGTCTGGAGACTTTGTGCCTTAATGGAAGAAATAAACTGCTCAAAAGCCAGTCCGGAACTTCGCGAGTCTTCCGTTGTTGAAGCCGATTTGCATGTCAGGTGATTAATCCTCTTGGGGAGTTTCACTGGCGTTGTAGGCCACCCAGACACTCCAGCTGGCCACAAAAGCAAAAGAATGGACAATCTAGGAATCGAACCCAGGACCTACCCCATGCGAAGGGGTCGTTATACCACTAAACCAATCGCCCGTTTGCTTCTTGGTGAAGGTGATGTCTTCGAGACAATCCATAGCGGAATCGACGTTAGCTTCTGTCGTGGCGGCCGTCCAGTTGCATCGCGTAGAGTGAGACGTGGCGTTGCGGCGTCGACGGAAACGGCCGGCGCGGAATGAGGGTTTTGGTCGAGTCCAATTTCGGCTTGGAAACATTGGCTAATTGGCTCTATCTAGGTTGCGGTCATCAAAGAGTGCCAGATGAAGAAGTATGTGTCAAGTTTGCGCTGCACACGACTGACATGGTCCTTTGGCTTACATACACTGGGAGCTTTGGTGTAGAAGAAGTATCAATTACGCGAAACCCTTAGCATTCTGTGCGCCCCTATTTGCCATATCCTTCAAACTTCTGACTCTGCTTTTTCCCTCCACTTCCTGCAGATCCAGGATGGCAACAGCTCTATGCATAGTCCGAGCAGTCTCTCTCCCTGGCACTTGGCGTAGAAGACCGCTCCTTTCCTCCAGCTCGCTTACGCCCAGTTCAACGCCTTGTGGTCGTATACCTCTTTCTTAGCTGTCGGAATGTCGTCAAACAACGAGGCCTTGACAAACGACTTGCCCGGAATAGCCGGCGACACCGACTTGACGGGGCTGGCCAGGTGGTCAGTAACAACATAGTGTCTGCCAGGAATCGATTACTTGCGGGAATACATACCTTCCACAGTTCTTGCAGAAGAATCGCTGGGACGATCTCGTTAGGAAGACGTTCATCATTTGTCTGTACTGAATTACTCACGTGGACAGTCCTTCCAGAGTCCGTGTTGCTGTCGAGGTACTCGGACAGGGCCTGCTGGCCATCTTCCAACTCCCACTGGTCGTCTTCGATGAGGAAGTTCATCGAAAATGCTGCCACCGTTAGCTGGCGGGAACGTAAGCGAGATCGAAAGACCTACCGCCGCCGGCCCTCTTGCAGTTTGCGCTGGGTGAAGTTGTCAGCTTCTGATGAGTCGGCGAAAGGGACACACACCACAACGCAGCTCACGTACCAGTGACAGACCAAGACGAGCTCAGGCTTCATCTTGACTGCGACCTTGACCGACCCGCAGTTGCAGTTTCCCTTGAATTCCGCCATGATGCCGAAGGATACGGAGATTTTCGAGATGCGGGATGTGAAGTCGCCGAATGTGAAGTCGCCGAATGAAACTCAAAGTTGTTTTACGGCGTGCGAACGGGAAAATCGGCAAATCTTTAGGGAAGATCGCTGAATTTAATCGACATGTGAGCGGGAGTAAGATCCTGGCTGGCCGATGACCAATCGCCTTCGCGAGTCATGGACCATGGCTTACGGCTTCGATTATAATGACGTCCGTCGGAATTCAAAGTTCGGCTGATTTCAAGGCGCGGAAAGGCGCGGAAAGCTGTGAAAAGGCGGGGAAGACTTGACTTTACCGCGTTAGCGGTGTCACGATAGCTGCACGCCTCGGATTCCACACGAAAGGGACAGATACACATGTCCGGATTTATCAGAACGGGCTGGTTATGAGTTTCTCATAACTTGGCAGACACCGCTTGCATTGTCATCTCTTGTTCGAGGCTATCTAAGACGGCCTCTGCTTCGCGATACGATCCACCCTAGGTCCAGTCGCTCCACTTGGAGCCCTGCCAGTACACGTTCCCCTCGTTCTCGAACTGGGGGCCCTCGGCGTCGATGATGTGTCCGAGCTCACAACGCGAATACTCCACGCGCGCCTGCTGAGTGTAGAAGGCGTCGAAGCGGGGCGAGAGGGCCTCGCGCAGGCTGGCGACGTTGCCCTGCGGGTGAAGAGCCCTCCAGGGCTGCGAGCAGGTCGAGCCCTTGCACGACTTGAGGACGAACAACAGCGAATCCAGTCTGGGGATGACCTTCTCAATGGGGTAGCCTAAGATCGTGGCCTTCGCGGCCAGGGCGGCTTCGTCCTCGTGCAAGAGGTTGTGAAGCTGGCCAGGGTCGGTCTGCAGGTGAGTATCCTCCGGTCAGCAGCTGGTACGTGAATGATGCCGACGTAGGAAACTCACAGTCATGTTGTAGAGCTCGTGCTCATTGGTGCACCAGACGGAGTAGTACAGGTTGTAGTCCTCGCCAACGACACGAAGGGCCTTGTACGTGTTGTTGAAGATGCGCTTGGTGTCGCCGCCGTCGAAGCCGAACTTGCTCTCGGTGATGGCCCAGCCCCAGTACTCGACGTTGACGTGCTCGCGGGTCAATGGTGCCTCGGCAAGCTCCTTTCCGGAAAGCGGAATCGGGGCGCCGTCGAAGTCCGCACGGAGCGGCGCGCCAGCGAGGGACAGGATCGTCGGGACGAGGTCTACATGCGCGGTCACCGCCTCGGCAACACTGCCCTTCGGCACACCGGGGCCGCGAACGATGAGCGGGATGTTAATATCCGTCTCGTAACCACACTCCTTGCCGGGCTGCAGCCGGTGCTGGCCAATGTGGTAGCCGTTGTCAGTCGTATAGAAGATGTACGTGTTGTCGAGGATACCATGCTTCTCTAGCCTCTCAACGAGGCCGTCCACGAGCTCGTCGACAGCTTGCAGCGCGCGCAGGCGGCCACGGTAGTGCTCATCGTTGTACTCGACGTTCTCATCCGTCAGCTTGGGCTGGCGGCGGATCCAGTCGGCGCCAGAGGGCTTGTCGGGGTTGAAGTTCTCCGTGCGTGGGACCTTGGCGTCCGGGAAGAGGTTCTCGTGCCTCTTAGCTGCTCTGGGGATGCTCACGCGGAACAGGTCGTCGGAGACGGGGACGTCGGACTCGGGGCCCTTGACAGGCAAGAGAACGGACGAGTTCACGTTGCTGTGGGGGGCGATGGGGGCGATGCCCAGGAAAAACGGCTTGCCGGCCTCGACAGCATCGTCAAGGAAGCCGAAGGCCTTCTCGGCCACGAGGTCAGTCGAGTACTCGCCCAAGTGGTTGACCGGCTTGTCCTTGTTGCGCTGGAAGGTGGCGTTCCAGTAGTCGTATGTGTTTGGGTCGAGCAGGAAATCCTATCGCGGGTTGTGAGCCAAGATACTTATGCCATTCCCTCAAGCTGGGACGGCCCAGGCAGCAGGAGGGGGAAAGGGGTGCATACGGAAGCGTTCCAGCCCTTCAGATGGGGACTGTCGTAGTTCCAGACGGTGTGGGCATTGAACATTTTACCCGTGTAGAACGTGCTATATCCGGCATCCTGCAGCCACACCGGCAGGTAGTTCTCGTTGTGGCCGTTCTTCACGAAGATGGGGAATCCACCTGCAGGGATCCCGGTCAGCATCTATCCACCTGGCCAATGCCGGATCTTGCTCGGCCTTTCCGTCGTGGGGGTCTCTGGCGGCAGACCAGGCCGATGGCATCCGGAAGCAGGAGGGGACGGCAATCTTACCGTAGGGAGGGTTGAGATCCGTGACGTTGGTGTTGTGAGCCAACTTGCCCGTCCAAAGACTGGCGCGCGAGGGGCAGCAAACAGCCGTCGTGCAGAAGTGCTTCTTGTAGAGCGTGCCCTCCTCGACGAGGCGTTTCTGAATGAGCGGGATGTACTCGAGCGAGTTCATGTGAAGGTCCTGGTCGTCGGTGAGGACGAAGACGATGTTCGGTCGAGACGAAGATGACGACAATGCACCCTGGTCCAGGCCGGTGAGGGGAGTCTGGGCATCGCCAGCCGCCCTGGCGACGTTGCCGGAGAGAATGAGGGCCGCGGAGGCCAAGGCCGACGACTTGACGCGCATCTCGCAGGATGTTGATCGGAGTCTGTACAATCAACTGCAACTACAGTTGAGGAACCAACTCGACAACAGAGACTTAGAGATGAGGTAAAATAGGAAGAATCTTTTTAAGGCGAGCCTCTTCAGTCTTCAAAACCTCCAACTGAAAGAAATAGAGAAAAGAAAGTATCATTCGAAGATAGGTGACCAAATTCCCGAAAACCCGATGCGAACTGCGGCTCGCCGGATGTAATTTTCTCTTCGGCTGGTGGGCGAGTTCCGATGACGTGCTCCGGCCCCAGTTTCGCAACACCGGGAAGCGCCCATAGCCCTCCACCGACTGCGGAGAGATCTACAGAGCCGACGGGAACTTAGGAAAATGGTCAAGCCAGTGTGAACCGAAATCCGGCCTCAATGCCGCCGAGATCAGCAACGACATCCGGTTTGGTGAAGCTCTCGACTTTTGTCATATTCCACGCTGGCCGGAGCTCGGCGGAGATATCTGATCCCGGTCGACGACACCTCAGCTTCCCTTGGCTTTTGAATGTCGTCTTAGGCACTAAAATGCTGTCAGAGAGTCGTTTTGGCCTGCGTTGCCGAAGACTGTTGGAGACTTGAGGTGGTTTTGGTGCATGTTTATACCGAGGGGCAAATCCCTTGGAGAGGTGCAAAGTCGAAGGTTACCGAGGGATACGTTTGGACAAGAGCAGAAGAACCAACTGGTGAACGTCACGGTTCCTCTCACTTCCTGCGCATGTCTCAAGCTGAACCTATTGCCACTCAATAGCATTCAGATGAAACTCGAAGTTGTCGGCTATTTAACAGGTTGCCTCTCTCAGTACGTCCCTTGGCTACGTGGGCAGCTCCGAGACCGTCCTCGCACCAACAAGCATCTTTCTGACGGACCAATCCGCTCCCTTGCTCCAACAACATGCCCCTTGCCACGGCAGTCCAAGGGCTCTACCCAGTAACTTTGGTTCTTTTACAAAAGGCTGGATTGGCAGGCATGCATGCTCAGGGTCCACGCCGCGGGCCTCGAGCCGAACGCCAGACGCGGTTTCCAATGTAACTTATAGGCGTCCCCCACGATGGTGCAAGACGCATTGCAGATGATGGTATCTTGTCTATCTTATCGCGTTCTCCTTAGGGGCGCAGGACAGGTAATTCTTCCTGGCTCGTTTTGGGGCCAGACGTGGCGACTAGACGAGAACATGGGTGGCCGTCGCTGTAGATTTTGTCGCGAGTCTCGGCGTTCAGATAAATAGGTTCCAGAGGATGCTCTTCTTGCAGCCGTTTGAACCTTTCTCTCCATCCGGCACTGACCTCCTTGGCCCCCTCTGCAGCACTGCTCCCACGGAACTGCTACTATGGCCACAGCAATTCCCTCCAAGATTGCCGTTGAGTCGGCGTCAGACTCGTCCGAGTCCGTCGACAAAGGCGTCCCGAAGGAATCGGTCACTGCTGTGGCACCCCTCGGTAGCCCGAGACCGGAGAGGAGATTCTGGTTCCAGAAGAGACAGAACTACGATCCCACAGCCATCGGCACCCAGGCAAGTTCAACTTCGTCGTTGGACGAGCTTGTCTCTAATCTTGTTACTTCTGCAGCCCAGCGTCTATGATGATCCGGCCCTGGCACCGCAATACCAGCCGCGAAAGGATTGGTTCGTGCAGATGATGTCTTATCACGCACGTTGTCGCTGACTGAGTTTAGGGAGAACCTCCATCGCTTCGACCCCTCCGCAAGGTGGACTTGGGAAGAGGAAGATGCTGTGATTCGCAAGACTGACTGGCGAATCATGATTTGGGCCTGTTCGTATCACCCTTCCATGTCACCTCACAGTCAAACACTAACAGGTCGAAAGGCATCATGTTCATCGGCCTCGAAATCGATCGCGCAAATCTCGGCCAGGTGGACATCACCCGCAAAATGAAATCGGCGCCCAGGATGCGCTAACATCCTCGATAGGCTTTGACTGACAACTTCTTGAACGACTTGGGCCTGACAACTAACGACTACAACATGGGAAACACCGTCTTCTCCCTGTCGTTCCTCTGTGCCGAGTTGCCATCACAACTGGTCTCCAAGTGGGTTGGTCCCGACCGCTGGATCCCCGCTCAGCTCGTGCTCTGGTCCCTCGTGGCGGTTTGCCAGTTTAAGCTAAACGGCTATACCTCGTTTCTTATCTGCCGCTGCCTTCTCGGCCTCCTGCAGGGCGGTTTTATCCCAGATGTCAGCCTGGCACCCGCGTCACCCAGCAAGCAACGTGGCTAACATGCTATTAGGTCATCCTCTATCTGTCCTATTTCTACAAGCATGCTGAGATGACCATCCGGCTCGGCTTCTTCTGGATGGCCATGACGCTTGCCGACATCCTGTGCGCCATCCTCGCGTACGGTATCCTTCACATGCGCGGCGTTCTCGGCTATGAAGGCTGGAGGTGGTTGTTCCTGATCGAGGTGAGAAGACCACATATGCGGCTGTTCTAGACCGAGACTGAAATTTCCCAGGGGCTTTTCACCATGTGCATTGGCTTTTTGTCGTTCCTTCTGATGCCGGCAGGGCCCACGCAGACTGCCAGCTGGTTCAGGGGCAAAAACGGATGGTATACCCCAAGGTAAATCTTCTCAACTCTGGAATCTTCCCGGTTGATCGTCACTGAACCGAGTTAGGGAGGAGGAAATCATGGTCAACCGCATTATCCGTGATGATCCTAACAAAGGGTCGATGCACAACCGAGAGAGGATCACACTCAAGTTGCTCTGGAAGAGCATGTGCGACTACGACTTATGGTACCCAGCGCAGCAAAATTCCTTCCCCGCGAGGAAAGTTCTGACTCTTTACTAGGCCGATTTACCTCATTGGCTTTACGTTCCTCGTGCCAGCCACGCCGCCCAGGCAGTACCTCACCCTCTCCCTCCGCGGACTCGGCTTCGATACCTTTCACACCAACCTGCTCGTCATCCCTCAGCAAGTACTGGGATGTATGTATGCCCCGCTCAGAGTTCGCAACTCCTTTGCTGACAGCTCTTCAGCCATTTCGATGATGCTCCTGCTATGGATCGCAGAGAGAACGAAAAACATCCTCGCCTGGGCCGCATTCTCCCAGGTCTGGATGGTGCCGTTCCTGATTTACCTCAGGGTCGTCGACACCACTAAGGTCTCGCGATGGACCGTGTGGATCGTCATGACGCTGATGCTGACGAAGCCGACGCGTAAGTATCACCGCCCTCGCGACTCCAGGCTATTCGCGGTCTTGTCCATGATCACAACTGACCTTTGCTCCCAGCGCACCCGATGCAGGTCAACCTCGCCTCCCGGAACTCCAATGCCGTCCGGTCACGCACTGTCTCCGCCGCGCTGTACAATATGACGGTGCAGGTGAGCAGCATCATCGGCTCCAACATCTACAGGGCCGACGACGCCCCGATATACCGCCGCGGCAACAGCGTCCTTCTCGGCCTCGCGGCATGGAACTTGGTGCTGTATGCGGGAGGCAGGGCGTTCTACAAGTGGCGTAACCGGGTCCGCGGTGGGAAATGGGAGGCCATGCGGGAGGATGAGAAGGTCACCTACCTGGATGCGAACGACGACGAGGGAAGTAAGCGCTTGGACTTCCGCTTCACGTATTAGCCGTCGCGGCGGCAAAGGTTCACATCAAAATTGCCGTCATGGTCGCGTTACGAAGCGAGGACAGCAACATTACTCATCGTCTTGGTGTTGGGAGGCAGGCCCAGGAGGTAGTGGAGTGTTTGGGAGAAATTATATTTTTTTCTATGCTGGTAAATAGACCGCTGAGCCGCCCCATATCTTCTGTCATGCCCAACCTGACACTGCTATGCTGTCTTCGTTTCCTTTCTGCAAGTTGGATAGACGTTATTGCCCTCTAGTATACTTTTGTTTCGCGAAGCCGACGTGAACGACGTCAAAAGGTAACTTCTTAGAGGCAAGGCCTACCGTTCTGTAGTTCTTGTCAGCACTGGAACCAGACCGGCGGTTGAGATTCAGAGATGGCAACATGAAGAATAACGCAACCCGAAGGATGGGGATCTTACCAACAGACGTCCCAAGCCCAGCTCAACTCTCGCCGTTGTCCGCCTTCGCTGCCGCGGATATGCCCCCGACGGCCCCAGCAATGATTCCACCGACGACCAGGATGGCCATGGCCAGCACGAACACCCAGTACCGCCGCCACCATGACCGCCACGGCTTCGAGGGCCGCACCTCGGTCGAGATGGGAATCGCCACGTCTATCGTCGACGGCCGGTGGTCGACGTGATTCCGCTTCACCTCCAGTGTCTGTTGCCGCGAGCCGCTTTCGAGGTCTGAGTAGTCCGTTATATGGCCTGGCCAGTTGGGGCTCGCCATCTCGCCGCAGAGTATCGTTTCTGCAAGCCTCCGCAAGAAATTGGGGATGTTCGCTCGTCGACTTGCTGTATGCAGACCCAAGATGGCCTCGACGAAAATTCCTCCCCCCTTTCCTTTTCTGCCCTGGTATCGAGGTTGGTAGCACGAGATCGTTGTGTGTGACGGGGAGGAAATTCATCAAAACGACGAACACGTTGTGCCACGTGTGGTGGGAGACGGGAAAGGTTTTAACGCCAACGCCCGCCGCTCAACACGTGCTGCCGCAGCGTGCTCCCCCTGTCCTGTCTCGGCGGTTTCAATATCAGAGACATCGAGTGATTCCATCGCCTCAAGTCAAGGGAGAGCAAAGCCAAGCGGGCAAGAGCGTGCCGTGCATGTACTCATGGCGGTACCAGTAGCGCCGAGGGTTCGGTGCTAGCGAGAGGAAAAGAAAAGAGCCGTCGAGCCTGATTGGCGGTGTGCTGGGTGAGACAAACGTAACGCGTGAGGCTTGAAAATGAGGCCATCTTCGCAGCGTGGTGGCGGTCGGTGATATATTTTGGTGGGTTTTGTACATCGGTGTGAGCCGTTGCGAATGAGCCGTTGGATACACCAAGCAATCACCCGAAATGCAACTCGCCTCGCCGAGATACTGATGTTGACAGCTCGAGCTGCTATGCCACAAGATATTTCTAGAGAAGCAAGTTCTCTCAGTGTTCGCGAAGACGTCGAATACCCGCGTGGGTGGTGGCAAGGTCCCCAAAACGCTGTCATCCCTGTTCTCAGCTCATGCAGCCACGGCAGTGTCTCACTCTGAAGCCACTGACTCTGCTACCACGCGTGGTCTATTCTAGCCTAGCATTCTTCGAAAAAGCAAGGACAATCATGGCTGCTCTCTACTCGACTGTTAATATCCTGGAGCAACCCTTCGAAGCCCCTTTTCACTGCCTCAAGTCGATTATGCCAAGTCCCACACTGGCCCCTGAACCACAAGCATCAGCGAGGTCAAGGCAGGCGATGCACCGCAGTCGGCACGAGTGACTCCCGCATCAATAGCTTACCGTGCTATCGGAAGCCGTTTATTTCTATTCCTGCTATGGTATTTAAATTATTTTAGTTCCTTGACTTGTTCGTTGTTCCTAAAGGTTTGAAATTGCTGCCACCATTCAATCGTCGACCAAATGAAGCGCCCCGTGTCAGTTGGAAACTGGAGACTTGTATTAACACAAGATCCAAGCCAAACTCCTCAAGTGATTGCTAATCTTGGGTTGCGAATGCAGAAGAGCGTGGTTGTCAAGTTCTGTCAGGGCTTGAAGCAACACTGATCGGTCCGATCGGTGTTATCGTAACTCCGATGTTTGTTAGTCTCTTGGCAGACAACACAATGTTCCTTTCGATAGATAAGAGACTGGCTGCGCGAGGGGTAAAAAGAGGAGAAAGAAGCACGCCGATATCGAAAAGTGGGATCCGGGCAGCCTTTGTAGTCCCGGCCAAAGCATCTCGGATATGTCCCACTTATCCGGATCTCCAGTCTTCAGCACTCACAATTCTGGGCGTCATGCTGCGGTCTCTGGCCGACGCAGCCAACTCTCCGAGATCTACACGACCGTCGGCTCTTTTCAGCAAGATGCCACCGCACCGTCGCCGACAGCCCGACGAAAATTCCCTGATGCGGGGAGGCGAGTCCTGCATCTTACGCTCTCGCAGGGCGCGAACAACCGGTTCGCGAGATGTCGCAGTCTGGACCCTCAGTCACGCAATCGCCGCCGGCAGGGGTTTATCTGGTCCCAGAGCCCGTCTATTCTCCAATATTATCATCGTTCCCCGACTCGAGGGGCCCCCGCCGGTCCCCGATGCCCTACCCGTGCCCATCGTCGCCCGTAGCCGGGCTCGGTTGCACTCTGTGATTGGGGAAGAGTCGGGCCTCGTCTGGCGTGGTTGACGACTAGTGGGGGTTGCCGAGACTTTAAGCGTCCTTGGAAAATTGCTGGAATGGGACGTCGGACGCGGGATGGTGCTGCAAAGCTTTAGGATCGCGACATTTGAAAATCACTTCATCTGGAAAGGCTCACCTCTCTCGCTCGCTCCCTCCCTTTCTCCTTCGGAGGTGCCTGAG
Organism: Colletotrichum musicola; assembly: GCA_014235935.1. Taxonomy (NCBI): domain Eukaryota; kingdom Fungi; phylum Ascomycota; class Sordariomycetes; order Glomerellales; family Glomerellaceae; genus Colletotrichum; species Colletotrichum musicola. Next base: position 18,375 of record WIGM01000073.1, on the reverse strand, counting down.
TCGTATGGTATCGACGGATGCTCTTACGTTTCGACAATACGACCTGAGCACGGCAGGTTTATATAGCCCTTCGCTACCCCCTCTCACTCAGTTCATACAGTGCTGAGGCTATTGCGACCACACCGGATTCTCTCCACTCACCCGGTCATCTTCCGCCTTGCCGCTCGTAATTGAACGACTTTGGTTATTCTTCCTTCGGATATCGACACGACCATGGGCGAATCCACTCCCGTCTCATCGGCGCCTGCGCGGTCGACCGAGGAGCCTATCAACTACGGCCCCCCAGAGGAGGGCATCTTCAAGCACATCTCCAAGGTCATCCCGTACTTTCGCGATCCTCGCAATGTGCTTGTCTTCAAGCTCGACGTCATGCTGCTGGCGTGGATGTTCCTCGCCGGCATCATGAAGGAGATGGACCAGTCGGCTACCACTCAAGCTTACGTCTCGGGAATGAGAGAATCGTTGAGCCTGTACGGAAACGAGCTTGTCGAATTCAACACCTTCTTCTCCATCGGTTACGCCCTCGGTTTGGTACCCGGCCAATTGATCCAGACAAGAGTTAGTTACACCGGACAGGACATCCGGTAACCGGGAACAACCTCGCTGACAGCCACTGGCAAACAGTTCCGCCCTTCCATGTTTCTCCCCTTTTGTGAGATGACTTGGGGATTGCTGGTTCTCTTGTAGGTGTTTACCCGAAACCTCACCCCCTTGTCGACACCCTCGACTGACAGATGATCCGCAGCACTTTCAAGGCGACCCACGCTCAGACGATCTTTGGCCTCCGATTCTTCCTCGGCCTCTTCTCCTCCGCCTTCTGGCCGTCCGTGGTCGCCCTTATTTTCAACTGGTACACCCCAGCCGAGCTCGCCGTCCGCGTCGCCTGCTTCACTGTCTGCGACGTCGCGGGCGCCATGTTCCTCGGCGCGTTGCAGGCCGCCCTCTACCGCGACATGAACGGCGTCCACGGCCTCGCCGGCTGGCAGTGGCTCTTCATCATCTCGGGCGCTGTCACCGTCGGCCAGGGCCTCATCGCCTTCGTCACCGTGCCTGACTCCCCCGCCAACACCCGCGCCATCTACCTCACCGAGAACGAGAAGCGCCTCGCCCGCGAGCGCATGGGCGACTCGGGCGTCAACACCTCGAAGCGCATCCCGGCCGCCGTCCTGCGCCGCAAGCTGCGTCAGCTCATCGTCCACCCCGTCACCTACTTCTACCTCTTCGCCTTCGCCTTCGGCGCCTGGGCTCACCGCGCCAACTCGTACTTCGTCCTCTATCTCGAGAGCATCAAGGACTCCGCCGGCAACCGCGTCTACGACACGTACCACGTTAACATCCTGCCCCTGGGCGGCTACGCGCTGCAGATCGTCACCAACGTCGGCCTCAACTGGCTCTCGGACCGCAAGCGCTGGCGCTGGCAGATCAGCGTTTTCTCCGCCGCCGCGCACGGCATTTGCCTCGCCGTCCTCTGTGGTTGGCCATCGGACCACCGCGTTATCCTGGCCTTCTACTTCCTCACCTACGCCACCAACGCTGGAAGCCCGTCGCTCATGGCCTGGATGGCCGAGATTCTGCGCAAGGAGCCCGAGGCCCGCAGCGTCATCGTCGCCATGACCGTCACCATCGTCTACATCGGCCACGCCACCATCCCTCTGCGCGCCTTCCGCGTCGCCGACGCCCCGCGGTACCCAGTCGGCTTCCCGCTCACAACCGCCTTCACCGTCGCTACGATCGCCGTCCAGCTCGGCATGCTGTGGTGGGACAGGCGGCACCCGGAGATGGCGGAGCTGGGCTACGAGCCGGCTCTCGGCGGCCAGGCGTCCTCGGACGAGGAGAATCCCAAGCTGGCGGACGGCGAGACAGCGGGGCTTGATTCTAAGTCTGCCCAAGTTGCTGGGTCTCGAAAGCTGTAGAGACGCGTTCGAGAGGGACAGACTGCTTGAATCGTTTTGTTGGTTTGGCTATGCCATGACTGTTTAGAATTTCAATACCCATTTAGCGAGTGAAAAGCGAGTGAAACAGAGCTCTTGTCTTGCAGTGAATTACTTACTTTTCAGCGCCGTCAATTGTGAGTTGAAGCTTTCGACGTGAGCATAAGGATATTTCGTCTTACTTCTGACTCGTGACTGGTATTGGGATAATGCGACGAACACTGCTCTCATCTTTATGGTTCGAAGCCAAGTTGTGACCCGTACCCAGTCCGATGATGAGCCACTCGCTCATCGGTGAAAAGCAACCCAGCTGCGGGTCCGCAACTCCAACCTTGGCCATTGAGACGCCATTCAACTTGCCCAAAGTCGCACGTTTAAGAAACCCGTCGAAATAGTTGCCCCGGTTGCACCCCCGTTTCCCCCAACGAGTTCATCCCGGACACATTCCCGGACCCACCCCCTCACGATGGAAGGCGGGGGATTTCGTTGCCTCTCGTTGTTGTTTTTTTTGTCACAACTCAACGACTACACACCCACCCTCCCCTACCTCGAAACTCAAAGCGAAGCTACTGCAACTCAACTGCCCACCCAATCTAAACACACTCACCCGCCGACATGGAGCAATTCGTCAAGTCCCGCGAGGGCCGCCCCGAGCTGATCAAGACCCTCCTGGCAGCCCTCCCGCCTCTGGATCCTTCCCTCGAGGAGTTCCGCGACTTCGCCACGCTCCCGGACGGCCACAAGATCGATTTGCAAATTGTCCGCCCCCGCGACGTCAACGAAGCCAACGGTGGCAGGCCGCTGATCCTTCTCTGGTCTGGCGGCGGCTTCATCGTTGCTGGCGTTGAGCCGGTGACTCGCCCCGCACGCGAATTCGCCCTCGAGTTCGGCGCCGTCGTCGTCAACGCCGACTACCGCCTCGCCCCGGAGCACAAGTTCCCCCGCTCTGTTACGGATGGTTGGGAGACGGCCAACTGGCTCGCAAAGAACGCCAGCCGTTTCGGCGCCGACGTCGGCGCGGGCTTCGTCCTGGGCGGCTTCTCGGCCGGCGCCAACATCGCCTCCGTCGTCGCGCAAAGATCCGGCGTCACGGGTCTCGGCGTCACCGGCGTATTCATGGGCATCCCTCTCGTCCTGAACAAGGAGATTGTGCCGGAGAAGTACGCATCCGAATGGGTCTCGCGCGAGGAGAACGCGACGTGGAGCCCGACGTTCACCACGGCCGTCATCGAGAGCGTAGCGGGCGCCCTCGAGGCGGACGTCAGGTCGCCGTGGTTCTCGCCCATCAACGACCCTGAGGCGATCCCCAAGTCGCCGAAGGCCTTCATCCAAGTCGGCGACAAGGACCCCCTGAGAGACGATGGCTTGATCTACGCAAAGGTGCTGAGGGACAACGGCGTCGAGGCGAGGGTGGACAGGTACCCCAACTGGGGACACCAGGGCTACTCCATCTTTGCGCCGAAGGAGATTCCGGCTGAGCTGGCGTCGAACACGATCAAGGGTATGAAGTGGCTTCTGGGGCGGGAGTGATCTGAGTGTTTTGATACCGATTGAGGAGCACAATAGAGTAAAAAGACAAGATTTCAATGTTACAAATACCCAGAAACCTCCTATTTTACGATCAGCCAATCATCGAAAACTGTGACGCGTAAAGTCAACCGTGGAGTTCGCAACTGGTCGCGTTTTGCGATTTTTGACATTATTTGTTGATTATGCTTTGCAACTAATCTGTTTGATGCCTCTCCATTCGTCCAGACTGCTCGAAGTTCCGGCATTTTTACTGCGGCATCTGAAGTCTGCATCCTCGCTCGCGCTCCTCATTTGTGTGCGGCCGTTGCCGTTGATTCGACTGCCGACACACATACCCCGAGCTCCCCCACTGATAACCCCATTTGCCGTTATGGTTTCGATGCCGCGATTCCGAATGAAAATTAGTTACCGTCCAGGCGACGGGGGATGTAGGCCAGAACGTCGGAAACGCAGACGTTGGACGCGTTCGTGGCGAGCGCTTGGCAATCGGCATCGGTGTAGAGCTCAACTGCAAAAGGGACAGAGGTCAGCCACCGCTATCCACGCAACTCTGCGGTAGAGGGGTTAACTCACAGCCAAAAAAGGGAGTCAAAGGGGTAGCCGCGAATCGCTTGTAGGTCTGGTTGTCGACCCCGATCGGGATGGGGTGGCACTCGTTGACGTAGTCGGGCGGGATGGCCAGCGACTGGCCGCCGTGAGCCTGGAGCGCCGTGCCCAGGCAGTCGGCGGCGGGGTTGTAGAACATCTTGATGTTGCCCATGATCGGGGTCGCGGTCGCGGTCGCGGCGAGGGCCAGGAGGCCGGCGGTGAGGCTCGTGAACTGCATCGTGGGAGGTTGTCTGGGTGGTTTGCTTCGGTCGTGTAGTTGACAAGAATCGCGTTCTGAACTTTGCTGAAAATCCGGGGGACCGTCGTTCTCTTATTAGAGGCCGGATCGTTGCGGTGAGGTCACTTTCTCGAGGTTCCAGGGTTGATACTGTGGAACTGCTTCCAGAATACGAAGTTCGACTGGGATCGGCACTTGGCGAGTCCCCCCCCCCCCCCCCCCCCCCCCCCCCCCCCCCCCAAGACTCATCATTTAACTTTGTCACTAGAATTGGAAGACACAGCGGTCCACGAGCCCACTTATTCACTGCTGCTCGCCCCAGAGGGCCATTACTCGCCGCTTCACTCCAGAGTTCTGAACCCAAAGCGCAATCAACTCTCAAGTTAATGTCTTTGCCTTCATACTGGCTCACTGAAAGTTACCAAAACCCCTTACAAGCCCCTTAAAACCCCTTTTAACACCCAATTTCGTTAGATTCGCCTTCTGCGACTCCTGCTCGTCTCTTGGTCATGGTTGCGGGACCTTGACAAGGAAGGGTCTCAGCAGTGCCGAGGTGCTATTTTTAGTGGCCGAGGCCGTCTCCAGTCAATTCCGCCGGTTGCTTGCAAATTGGATCTAGGCGTTCACCGACTGGCAGCATGCGCCCTACTTTATATTGCCTGCGTTACATCCCCTGAAATGCACCGCAAAATGTACGATTCCGAAAATTTGCGAGTTGATTTGAATTGCTGCTATGATCTAGCCGGACCTTACGCGATCTATGTCTAAGTTGTTTATTCATAGCTTAACTTTTGACTCGCTGTCATGTTGTGAATACTTGGTTCAAAGAAACCGCTTACACGATTGCATGATGATTTCTAACCCGGGCCCAGATTTGAAAAAAAGGCAGTCTTAAGAAGATGAAAAAAGGCAACTAAATATGTGCAGGAACTAAGCAAGAGTGTCAGTTATAGAAAATCAAATGTTCGTTTTGTCCGACTCATCTTTGGTCGCTAACCACACACTTTGCACCGGTTTCCCATCTAAGTTTGAATTGGGGTCTTGTTTCTGTTGTCGCCACAAGAGGTTATTAGATATTATTCTATTGAATTTGCAATACTATCTGTTGAATAGTTGTAGATAGCCTGATCGACAGATGATCATTCACTTCAGTACACGAACTATCGGATGTACAAAATAGCCGATGACGGCAGCTGGCCAGCGGACACCTCAGAAGAAGAAACAAAAACGCCAGACGCGAGACAATAGAGACATTTGAAGGCGCACAATCTCATTCATAGAGAGGTCAGTCAAAACGGGTATCGAGAGCTGATCGGCACCCATGGACTTTGTTGGCGATGAATCAAAATCAAAACGGGGGTAAAGACAAGATTCAAGCTGATTTATTTCCTTCGCAAGTACTCGACATTGGAGGTCTCGTGTGACACGTTATGGATGAACGGCGTCCTGGCACCGACGAGCTTCTACAAGCCGCCCGTGCTCTGGTGGGAGACGAGGAGCTGGACCACCAACGGGTCAGACAGGATGAAAGAAGTTAGGCCGTCCAGCGAGGAGACTGGATGTTCCATTGCCGACAAAAACGGGGCGCAATCAAGGCAGACGACCACGCCAATGAAGCGGCGATCACGGATGCTTCCGCAACTGACCCTGTCGTCGCCATTTGAACGACTGTAACGCTATCAATCGCCCTGAACGACCCTAAAACACCAAGTCGTAGTCGCTCGCGCGTTGTCTCCAGCAAAGCGATCGTTGCTAGCGTTGGACTGGCCTTGGTGCCCGCCTGTTCTCCCTGATTGACGTTCTTCTTGGAGCTTACGGAGAGCCGAGGGTATGCTGATCTCCTGTGACGCTGCAAAAGCAGAACCACGATTACAGCGCTGGTAATCACGTATGTATACGGTGCTGCTACGCAGTACGACATCTCCCATGAAGGCCCCGACGTCACGCAATGGCATTCCGGCAGCGTCATGAGATGTGATAATTCGGTGGTGTGTCTCATGAAATTGAATGCGACCTTACGATTGACCTGGACCACCTGATGAATGGGTCTCCCTATCGAACAGAGACAACGGGGTGATATGACTACAACTATAAACTCTGCCAAAACTGATGGTGAGGCTAGCTTGAAAACTTGCACCCGCTACCTAGCACATCAACTCCCTGTCATTATGTCTGTCGGGATGAAGTCAGCCAAGAGCCAACAAGTTGCGACAGGGCCGCCAACAAGCCCAGGACAAACTTTGACGATCTCCAAGGTTGTGCCTCAGAGTCAAAGTTATGGATCCTTTGGTCGGTCTGTCGTTGACAGTTAGAAAAGAAAACTCTTGCTGCCCAAGTGGCCAGGCAACACGAGGGGTTGTAGTTGCGACTCCCCGGGAGGGTGTCACAAACCGGCGATTTGCCCGCTGCTGTGTCCGTCCTCGCTAAGGCAAGGCCTTAGCAGAGTGCCAGCAGTTTCCGGTGCGACGCGCACAGGCACAGACACAGGCACAGGGGGGTCGGTGTGTTCCATGTAGTAGTAACGCGTCGTGGTGCACGCCTCGACGCGTTGCATTCCAACGTCATTTGTAATATCTCGAAGCTCTGTCGTGTGTAGTTGAGTGAGTGTTATATGGTCGCCATTCCTCGGTCAGCGGCAGGGGAGATTTAGACCACGACAAAACAAAGCAGACCACCAAGCGGAGTCAACTTTCGCGCCCTTTGTACGTGTTGTCAAGGGCGTGAATGAGGCTTGGAGACAGAGTGTGGGGTAACACACGCTTGAGCGTCCATCCCACCCAAGCCATTCTCAAGTAGCCGGACAAGCATGCCGGAATCACGACTCAGCTGCGGATATCCCTCAATTGCCTGAGAAGAGAAGAAAATATTTGCATGAAAAATTTGAAATACTAAAAGGGCCGGCCTCTCGGGGACTCGATTACTCAGCCTTCGGGGAATGAAGAGTCACAAGAATTGGGTTCATTCCGGAGGTCCGGAGAGGCGACGGCCGGCTGGAAGAATACAGAACCGAGCAAACGGCGTCTCGAGCAGAAAAATTCCAATGACTCCAGGAAACCGAACAATGGCCGAGCACTCAAAGGGCCAACAGGGTCGTCTGAATGGCTCAAGACGAGCATCAGATGACGAGTTGCCATCTGTTATATGTAATAGCCGTCGCCTGGCCCACTCCTTACCCGGCGGTGCCCCCGTCCGGCCCGGGAGCTAAGCCCGAAAGGGAGTTTCTGTTACCAAATATGACGCGCCTCCAAGCCGGTCGCCCAGCAGAAAACACTGTCAGGCGGTCCATGGTGATGTTGAATCTCCGCGGCGCTAAGGGTCGTTAAAGACGATGCGAGATCCGTGAGAGGGAAAGGGGGAGAGATCTGGCGGGCCCAGGGCTGGACTGGAATTGGACGAAAACGACGATTCTGCTCGTTGATCTGTTGTTCTGTCTCACTTCGAACCGGGTTGACTGTGGTTCGTGACATTGACACCGTTCCATTTCCTCCTGCTGTCACTCCTAGTCTCTCTTTTTACTAGCACGTGTTAATAGCTGGCTGCTGGTCCGTTCCTTATTACCTTGCCTAGGTACTCGACCACCGTTCCCCCGACTCCCGAAGACGACGACGAGAGAGAGAAAAAGGGAGAAAGACAGGACGAAGCATCGCACAGTCGAACGACCGGCGCCCGCGAGGATATTAAAAGAGGAAGAATACGAAAGGGAAAAAGGGTTAAAAGGAAATCCGCAGAGTTGGAACTCATTCACTCATTCAACTCTCCGGATCTGCCGCGCATCGGTCCCTGGCCCGATTTAAGTGGCTCCTCAATTTCCCCAGAAGCGATCACCAAATCGAGCATCTTACCCCAGACTTGGCGCGCCGCACCGCAGCAACACCGCTCCCGATGTCGCGATGCAACCCAAGGAATTGGAGCTTCGACATTGATCGGTTCCTCAACCCCTTCGTGCCGGCGCCGCCATGGGCCTACCTCCCGTACCCGATCGCACACTTCCTGGGGTATCGCAGGACGAAGCCGGACAACGTCGGAAACCTCGTGCCGACCTTTTGGGCCTGCATCGGCGTCTTCTGCGGCGTCGCTGTCGTGGCCAAGGTCTCTCATCTCGTTCCTTCGTTTAGGGAGCATGGCGCCCCCATCATCGTTGGCAGCTTTGTAAGTTGCTTGCACGCTTCTTACTTTCATTAGCATCTCACTCTCACTTCACTTTCAACCAGTCGAAACCTTCACTCGCCACATTTCCTCCCTTCCCCTACCCTGACAAACATTCCCACACCTCTCATACACACCAGTGTGTTAAAGAAGTGAGAGCCCAAGCCGTTTGTGGCTCGGGCCTCCATGAGCCCTTCACACCCGTTTCATGCTTTACCCTTTCATCTCACTTTCACTCAACTCATGTGACAAGTCATGTGACGGCATCACGTCAATCAGCAGTGACATGCACACAAGAACGCATAGAACAGACGAAAACTGACTCGGGTCCCAGGGCGCCGCCGCAGTACTAGAGTTCTACTCCATCGAATCGCCACTCGCACAGCCCCGCAACTCGGTTCTCGGCCAGCTACTTTCCGCCCTCGTCGGCGTTGCCGTCTGCAGGCTCTTCCAGCTGAGCCCGCACTTTGAGTCTGTCCGGTTTCTCGGCGGTGCCCTCTCCTGCGCGCTCGCAACAACATTGATGGCCCTTACCAAGACGGTTCACCCACCGGCCGGCGCCACGGCCCTGCTTGCTGTGGTTGACGACGGGGTCGTCCGCCTCGGCTGGTTCCTCATCCCCATCGTCATGCTCGGGTGCATCGTCATGCTCGTTACCGCACTCGTCATCAACAACATTCAGCGCCGCTTTCCGCAGTACTGGTGGACTCCGGAGGACCTGCGCCTGCACCCTGTCCCGTGGCGGAGACAGAGTGCCGATGAGGAGAGCCAAGGGGGCAAGGGCGAGGCCGACGAGTCGGAATCGAGGAGCCGGAGCGACTCGACTATAAGGCCAGAACCAATGCTGATCATGAGGCCGGGGGAAGTGATCGTGCCCGAACACATGTTCATCACTCCAGAAGAAAAGGTGTTTCTGGAGCAGCTGAGTAATCGGTTATGAGACGATTGCATATGGGGGTTTCGTAGGCATTTCTCACGTAGCCGGCATTCTCATGATACCACGACCAAAAGCACATGCAGTTATTTCCTCACTCAAGATGTTGCAAATGATGATAAGTCTTGGTTTATTTGCAAAGCTATTTTGTTTCTTCCCTTCTAACTTGTTATGTCGTGTCCCAGTTCCCAATCAGTAGTCGTCGTGTGAGACTGTAACTTCATGTTGTTTCTGTTCCTTCGACGGAAGAAAAAAAAGAGAGAAACGAGACAAAAGAGATCGTTGCGGACGTTCCGTCATTCTGCCCAGGACGCGTCGAGGTCGTCCTGTTCCGAGCCACATGCCAAAATCATTAACGTCAATTCATTATCCTCATCCATTCCCCATCATTATCGTGTCGTGGGTGGGTCGTCGTCGCGATGTTTACGTGGTGGCTTTTATCTGGCTTGCTGTTTCTTCTTGGGGTTCCGTCGTCGTCCGTCATTGCCTGGCGGACTTGGTGCGAGACATGCGCAACTCGGCCAGCTTAGCCAAGTTCTGGGTAGGGTCGTTTTCAGGATCGCCGTCTGCGCCCGGGTTCGCCATCTCGTACTCAAGCGTCTTGATGAACTTGTAGAAGACAACGGAGATCAGTGCGCCGATGAAAGGTCCGACCCCTGTTGTGTACCAGATTAGCCATTGTTCGCGACACAGGCAAGACCGACGAGAGCTTACAGTAGATCCAGTGCTCAGACTCAAAGGTGGCAGTGATGACGCAGGGGCCGAAGCTCCTCGCCGGATTGAGCGAAGCGCCGGTGAACTGAATGCCGGCAAGGTGCGAGATAAATAGAGCCATGCCGATGCCGAGAGGTGCGATAAAGGTGGCCCTGTGCTTCTCCTTGGCGAGCATGAAGATGGTGAAGACGAGCTCGGCCGTCAGAATGGCCTCGATGAAGACGCCCTGGACGAGGTTGGCACCGCCGCCGAGCGACGTGCGCACGTTGAAAGTCTCGGGGAAGAGGAACCGCACGATGACGGACGCCAACATACCGCCGAGCAGTTGCGAGATGAAGAGACACATGGCGCGCGAGGCCGGGATGGCGCGGACGAGGAACATTGCCAGCGTCACGGCCGGGTTGAACAGGCCACCGCTGATGCGGAAGAATATCCAGACGTTGACCATGAGAGAGAAACCGAAGGAGAGGGAGATGTAGAGCAACCTCGCCGTGTTAGTTCCGGACATGGGCCCAGCCGCGGAGGTGTTGCTGTTAGCAACTTCGGCGCCGGCGAAGGCGAAGAAGAGGAACATGGTGGTACCGACGAACTCGCCGAGACTGGCGACGAAGTGGTTCTTGAAGTCCGAGTTCATCCACTGCGTGAGCGGGAGGCGCATCACCTGCGCCTTCTCCTCGCGCGTGAGGTTGTGCCAGTCGATGCGCGCCGGGTCGCCGTTGGTGCTGCGCACCGCGACGCCGCCGGCCCGGGATGGGTAGCCGCCCATCTCCTCGTCGTACATCCTGCGGGACGGCGGTCGGCCCATGTAGTCGCCGGGCTCGTAGGACCGCGTCTCCTCGTAGTAATCCTTGGCCTCCGTGGCCGCGTCGTAGCTGGTGCTGGGCAGGTAGGGCTGCGGCCGGTTGAGGTGAGCCCGGGGAGGACGGGTACGAGGCGCGCGTCCACCGCTGTAGTCTGGGTGCCGGTCGTTGTTGCCCCAATACCGGTCGGTGTCGGAGTCCACGTCGTCGTAGTCGCCGCCGTTGCCGGCGTACCGGGCGTCACGGAGTGGTCTCGTGGACTTGGTCGACACGCCGGTGGGGAGAGGGTCCTCGACCGAGTCCCTCCCGTTGGCGAGGCGGGTGCTGCGTCCGCGGACTGAGCGCGAGCCGCCTCTCGACGGCTGCTGCGCGTGTTGGGTGTACCTAGGGGACTGCGTGGCGCCTTCGTCGTCTGAGAAGGCGTTGGGGTCGACTGCTGTTGCTGGTGATACTGGAGATGGTTCACCCTCGGGCGCCTTCAGTGTTCCGGTCTGCTGCCCTGACATGATGCGTTCGAAGACGGGTGTCAGGCAGAGGTCCGGAGAGGGCAGTGATATAGGTCGAGGGGCTTCTTGAATATGTAGGTCGGCCGTGGTGAGAGTATGGAAGGCTGTCGTGGTGGTTTTACTGAGAAAGTTGCTAATTCTTGTCGTCTAGTCTTTTATTGTGGACTTTGTGTGCGTCGTGGATGTCCACCATGTTTCCGAGTTTCTCTGGGCCACTCCCCCCGTGCCGAAGGTGTCCGAAGGCATAATATACGTTGACTCTTCCTGTTCCGAACTCTGAATGGGCACCCAACCAGCCACTCACCCCTCGACGTCACCGCAACTTTCGGTTCGTTAGGCCTTGGATCCCTTCGTCTGATCAGCCACCGACTTAGTTTCGACATGGACCGCGGGGGACGCAACATTCCGGGAGAATAACTGGTGGGGACTCAGTTCGACAGGGGAACGTTGAGCCTCATCGAGCTCATCGAGTGTCTCTCAGTACGGGATCGAGAGCATCTGGCGACCGTTTGTGTGCCCGGCAGGTCGTGGGCAAGGCGGAGCGCAGAGGGAGCACATGGATCACCCCAGAGAAGATCTCATGCGGGAGAAGAGTGGTAACCGGGGCGAGGCCTGAATGTCCGCCGAGGGAGCCGGGGGGGAAGTGTAGCCGAGATCCTGGCCGGGTGACGTCAAAGCGGACTGGGGCACTTCAACTCAAAAGGACGCTGCGGTGTGGTGAGAGGAAGAGGCACAGAAAGGGCAGCAGAGTCGGGCAGGGAAGTAGCAACGGGGTGAAACGAGTCCCGACGCTGAGGCAAATTGAGGCGTGGGCAACGTCTGTGTGGTGTGGTTAGGGTCCGACGTGATAAAACGAACGTTAATGCGGGCGGCCGGCCGGGATCATCGCCGTTGCAACTCAAGAGACGGAGCCGCTAATGCGGCCGAATCGACTCCTCATTGACACGTAAGACTGCAGTATCCCGGCCTGACAGCTTCACGATGGTGCCGTCAATCGTGGGATCCCGGGGAGATCGGGAGACGCCAGGCAGAAAAGCTGCTACCCCGAGGCCCCCGGAACACCCTTCAACAGGCCTGAATTATAAGTTGAGGGTCCTTGGGATCCAGTTTTCTCTGTCTCTCGGTTGCCGCCGCCGTCTGGCGATGCCGAGCGATGGGAGACGGTGGTGGTGAATGGGGAACGGAATCTGAATCATGAAGGGGGGAAAACGACTTTAGCGATGACGGAAAGGATGCTCATCTCTTTGGAATTAGAAACGTCGCAGGTGTTCTCCACCTCCATTTCGCTCTTTTTTTGGTGCACATATTATTGCACTTGATTTGGCTTTCCCAGGTGGTCTTTGACCATTAATGCAGATGATCTACCAACTCTAAGCGAAAGGGTCCGAGACAGAGAGATTGCGAGGCCTGGACGCAAGCAGACGTGTCTGATGAGCTAGTCATAGTAACAATGGCCGATATCTGCGTATACTGGTGTGGCTCGGATGAGAAGCACACTGGATGGAGTCTAAAGGTTGGGACGAGCCTCGGCGCGACGGTGCGGCCTCTAACGTCTGTTGTTACTCGTGAGTCTTTCTCCGTTCGGCCAACAGGTCGCTGCGGCCGTTTTCGTTTTCTTCACCCCCCCCCCCAGTAAAGCTTCTTGGATGCTCACCATCAACAGACGACTTCACATGCCTGAAGCCACAGCAGAAGAGACTCTGTCCTTGTGGCTTGGCGCCTCATCGTTTCTCTCAACACCATCGACTGTCCGGGGGGGCTGGACAGATCTCGATGCCTCGCAGTCGTGTTGGCCCTGGAAATTCTTGTCTCCTTTTGTCGTAATCGCTGATTCGATATCACCGAGCCCGTATCATTCTCCCCGGCTCTTGGTTGGCTTCGTGCCCACTGATGGGAGTACGTCGAAGGCGGGTACCGAGATATCCACTCGAGGTGTCGGAGTTGACGGGCATTCCATGCGCTAAGCGCGCTCACCGCACCCGAACAAGAATCCGGGTTCCCTGTCCTATTATGCGCTCCCGTGTGGGAGAGTCTCCAGGCCCTCGAGTTCGAGAACGTATAGCGTTGCGAAAGCGCCCACGTCGGATATCCGAACCGCTTCACGTCTGCTCCTGGCACTCTTATTACCAACACGCACGTGCCTTGCTCCAATATCGTCCCTCCTCAGCATGCCCCCCCACGCTGTCATCTGCACATGGCCTACCCGTCTTAGTGATCGTGATATTAGCCGCCACCGGGAGGCTGGACGTGCGAAGGCGCCAAGTGGTAGAAACGGGCGCCAACCCCCTTTTTTCTTCTCCATTTCTCGCAGACAGCCAGTGAGGCAGACAAAAGGCCGAGAGAAGGGGGTCAATTATCATGAGGACCACTCAGCGGTGAGAAAGCTTTCGGACCAGGCTCCGGTAGTGGATAGATTCGGCGCATAGGATGGGAATCCCTTCACTTTCCTTTCTGAATTTTCTTCTTCCTGATGTCTCTGCTGCACGACAGTTGTTCTTGGCCCCCCTCGTGACAGCCTCATCTCCACCTCTGCCACGATAGTCAGGCCCATCTGCAACACCACTGCACGAGGCGTGGCAGAGAGTTGTATCAAGAGTGCTGGTCATCAGCCTTCTTGGGTTGGGCGAGTCCCACACCCCACCCCTCCTTCGGCACCGTCAGGCCAAAAAGGGAGAATAGGCAGTTCGGTCCGCCTGGCTCAGTCGAGTCGAGATGGTGTGGATGGTGTCACTTGCCATGAGGTTGATAGGGCAGCAAGAATAAGAAAAAGAAAAAAGCCACCCGCGTTTGAAGAATGGCTTTTCCGTGGGGTTGTGAGTTCCGGGACGGTGGAGAAGATCTGCGCCTCGCGAGTCGAATGGTGCCAGGACACCCTCACTTTCGGGTTCAGACACTTAAGGGCTCTGGAAAAAGCGAAATAGAGTGGCTGGAGAGCCCGCGGCTGGAGGCAGTGAGTGGGCTGACAAAAAGCCACCTGGAGTTGAGGTGGGCATACCCCAGCTTTAACTCTCAACTCCATCCAGGGGTTCCTTGACCAACCTTCAACCGCCTCACATGCCACGAAGGCTCGCTGTGATCCCTAACCCAGTACTGAGAGTTTCTCATATCTCCATTTAAACAAATTCAAACGGCTGGGTTCCAGACCGCTAGTTGATTTCTGTGGGCTCACATATGTGCTGTTCTAGAACTATTTACGGGGCGCTCAGGAGTTCGTCGATCTTCGCAATCGAACTCGTGCCGCTGTATCGGTTCGTCGGGCGGCTCATCGTGATGGAGAAAGAGGTAGCGGGAAAACTAGGCTCTTCGGGAAAAGCCCGGTGAGCGAGTAAGGGGGGTGAACTGGGCAGAGAGGCAAAAAAAGGGGGCAGAGGGTTGTTGGCTCCGCCGGTGAGCTGGCCACGTGAGGGCCAGTGCAGCCTCCTCTGTCAGCGCCTCGAAACAGTTGCGCAATTTTTCGGGGTAAAGTGAGGGGGCAGGTGCTGCGGTCTTTTCGACTGAAGCCCGGTGCATCTCGAGTTGCTTGAATCCCATTGTCGAAACAATCTGAGCGGGCTCGGACACTGAGGCTCATGCTCACCCCCCTATTACCAGGCACCATTTTGAGTTTCGAGGACGAAGATCAATCCGAGTCGCTCACTTCTCCCAAAATGAAAAACAATATCTGCAGTTTACCAGCCTTACCAATACCCAGGAAACAACCTGCCTTTCTGCCGAATCGTGATGTTCCTAAACTCAAGATCATCTTGGCTTCTCTTGGCCTTGCTGCTCCCAAACGCCATCCACGAAAAGTATCGTTCTTACTCGCGATGAAAAAACTCCGGACAGGGAACGAAACCAGACGCTGAAACGACACAGGTACCTTGCGACAATTCGGATGCCCCTACGGCCGAATCGGCCTCGATATGTGTTTGGCAAATGCAGCCATTCGCAGATTTGTGAAAACACGTTGGGAAACTTGCCAAGCAAAGGAAGAAAAAAGCCACGATAGCTGCTCGTCTCTCGCCAGGGAGGTTCCCGAAACCCTCATCCCGCGACAAGTTGTCGACGAAAAATGAACAGTGTGCAACTCCTGACGAGACGCAATGCACAGAGAAACACTAACATGCTTGAGACGGACTCTAAATAGCACGAAGAGAATGTCCAAGCGAAAAGGAAGAAGAGGATAAGAAGTCCAAAATAGCGTCTGCCACCTGAGACTCGCGAGCGCTCGGCCGGACGGACCTAGCCCATCTCGACGGATCGTGCCGCATGGTGCAGCTGAAAGCTTGTCACCTTCAGCGGTAGGTGTCTGTGTCCTCTCTCGTCTGTGTGCTTTTCGGGGAAATAGGGTACAACCAATCGGGGCATAATGGCGAGTCTTGCTGGATATAGGGGTCGCAACCATCAGGTCTGCGACTGAAAGTCTCCCTGCAATGGTCTGAGTTGTAAGGACAACCACCAGCCTTTGAGAGTGAATGTGTTTCTGCTCGTCCCGTTTAGAGTGTGGTTAGTGCACCGGATCCCACCCGTCCCGCGAGCATCAAGACGAGATGAGGCTCCCTTCACCTGGTGAGCTCTTGGACGGGAAGCAAAGACGAACGATTTTAGCTTTGGCGTTTTTGTTCTCGAGACGCCCAGGCGGACTATCCCTCCGAACAGCTCAGCCGTGGCACCTGGCTATTAGGCCATGCCAATTCGTTCGTGCGAGAGGGAGTGGAAGGACAACCTACTGGAATTCGGCCGGGTCAGCAGCCGGATGAGAGAGTTGAGGAGCTGCATCTCCTGGCCCACGCTAGGTACTGGCTGCAGCCCATCGAGATCTAGTTAGAATGGGAAAGTCAGCCCATGATTTTGAGATGCCCCATAGGTCCTCAGCATTGATTTATGGTTTCTCCGATGTCTCGCTGTTGGTCTCATTTTTCGTTAGTCTACAGGCCCGTGAAGGTCGAGACGGGCGTGTAGAGAAGCCGGGAATATCTTGGCGAACTGATTTCCTAAAAGGATCGTCTTATTTCCGAGATTGGAACGCTCGGGCATGTCTTTCCAAGCAGGTTGGTTCCGAGCGGCCGAGAAACTGCTTCCAGAGGCCCGGGAAATCGGAATTTCTCTCAAAGACATCGAAACGCCGGACGTCCTATGCCCCACCAACCCCGGCGTACTCGGGTCCCGATGTAACCCCCGGAGGACCGGGGGTGGGGCCGCCGGTCCGTCCGTCGCTTCTTTCCCCACGTTTTGGTCCCCCGGAGTGGGTGGCTGGGCGCGAGGTCCTGGTGATTTATTTTCCTCCAACAACAATTTTCTCCGCTACCCCTGAACTACCGTGAATGAAGGATCGCCAGGCCCCGTCCAGCAGCAGAATCGAATAAATTGCTGCTCCAATCGCAATTAGCACCGCCGTTGCGTCGTCTGCCTGTTCGGGCAAGGCCTCCCGCATCCCACGCGACGCTGCTAGATGAGTGCCGCCTGGGCAGCTCACGCGACGATGGGAGAGGCTTCGTCTTATTCGGGGGATTTGAAAAATGCCGGTAATCCCACCAGAAGGGCCCTCGTCGCCCTCGCGACCGGCGGCGGGACTGGCGGGACAATATGGCTACGGCAACGCCAAGTGAACTGGGGCTGTATCGCTGGCCTGCAACTTGAGTGTTTTCCCAGTCTTGGCTGTCAGTTGTAGAAGAGTCAGTGGGGTGAATAGGAACCATTACAATATACGCGATGCTACGTTGTCAGCTTAGTTGATGATCACTGATAAGCATATAACTACTCCATCTCCACGAGTTCCGACGAATATTTATGCTTATTGTTACTGCTCCACCGACTTCAGGCCACTGTGCATACTATTCTGATTCTCTGTCCGTACTTTTCTGTCTTTCGTTCAGTAATCCCCATCATGAAGCTCCTCGGTCTCGCATCCTGCGCCCTGCTGGCGGTCACCGCCTCTGCGTCGCCGACTCCCACGGTCGAGGACGGCCACCTGCTGAGCAAGCGAGCGGCTATTACCGATGCCTGCAACATCGGCTACTGCACGCAGAATGGCGGGTAGGTTTGACAGAGCCAGACTGAGAGTATACAAAGTAGTGACTGACGTCTTCCAGCACCAAGGGTGGCGCCGGAGGCACCACAACCACGGTAACGAACTTGGCGCAACTGTCCGCTGCGGCTATCGCCTCGGGCCCGGGCATCGTTATTGTTCAGGGCAACATTGTCGGCAAGGCAAAGGTGCAAGTCGGGTCTGACAAGACCATCGTCGGAAAGTCCGGCAGCTGTAAGCCTCAACTCTGCAACCCCCTGGAAACTTGGCCGAGCACGAATCAACTGACAACGGATCTACAGCGCTTGAGGGCATTGGCCTCACAATCCTCGGCCAGAAGAACGTTATCGTCCGTAACATGAAGATCAGCAAGGTCGAGAAGGACTACGGCGACGCCATCACCATCCAGCTGTCCAAGAACGTAAGCCACCGTCACCGAAACAGAACACAACCACGGCAGAGGCTAACACAGACAGGTCTGGGTTGACCACTGCGACCTCAGCGCAACCCGTGATGGCAGCGTCGACAAAGACTTCTACGACGGCCTTACGGACCTGTCCCACGCCGCCGATTGGGTCACCATCTCGCACACCTACTTCCACGACCACTCCAAGGGCTCGCTCGTCGGCCACTCGGACAGCAACGCCGCGGAGGATACAGGCACCCTTCGGGTCACCTACGCCAACAACCACTGGTACAACGTCCGCAGCCGTGGGCCGCTTCTGCGATTCGGCACCGCTCACATCTACAATAACTACTACAACACGATGGACACCGGTAAGCGCAGACACCCCATCTGGCTGTCAACAATCAGGCTCGGCTAGGATACCCGAGGTCGTACACAAAGAGCGGAGTGAGCTGACAAGGATTATCTGCAGGCCTCAACTCCCGCATGGGTGCTCAGGCTCTCATTCAGAGCTCTCTCTTCGAGAATGTCGGCAAGAAGGCCATCTTCACCGAGTCCAGCAAGGAGGACGGGTA
>WIGM01000072.1:0-96435 GCA_014235935.1 Colletotrichum musicola | reverse complement strand
TAGTGAAGGCCCCTCATAGTCCTGTCATACACAGCCCAGGGCACCCAGGAGTGCTGCAGACGTTCGGGGAGGTACGCCGTGTCGAGGAAGCTGGCAATGACCGTGTCAACTGGCTTCTGATAGGGGTCAGGCTTGAAAATCTTCATCACCGTCGGAATCGGGATGGTCTGCAGGCTGTCAGCACATCTGAATACCAAATGTCTAGCGTCGTCTTCGATCTTGCCTTTTTAGCACAGAAGAAGCCATCTTTATGGCACAAGACGACCTCGCGGGCTTCAGAGGTCACCGCCAGGTGAGCGAGGTCCATGGCAGTCTCGCCAGCTCCAAGGATCATCACCGAGGTATTCTGGCCGAATTGATGTCTGCCCTTCACCTCGGACGAGTGAAGAACCTTTTCTGCGCCGCCGAGGCCCTCGATGGATGGGATCGAGGGGACATTATTGAGTCCGGAGCAAACGGCAATGGCATCGCAATCCCAGAAGAGGTCCTGTATCTCATCCCCATTCTGAATGTCGTTGACTTCGTTTCGTCTGTAAGACACGCGATGTCCCCCGTTGGACAACTTTGTCACACGGGTGACTTCCGTTCTGGTCTCGATAAGATGGTGAAGCTTGAACGTTGTACAATACTTCTCAAGGTATCGTACGTATTCTTCCATAGGTAGAAAATCAGGCAGGTCCCGATCAACTCTGAAATCAGAGAAGGCCGTTAGGTATTTCGATGATACCATCTGTACATTTCGTAAGTTTCTCATTCGTCGCGTAAGATAAATGAGAATTGTTCGGCAAGCCGGGGAACGCAGAGATGGCGATAGTAGCCTTACCGCCCAGAAACACCCGCACATTCAAACATCACGTACCTCAGCTTCCTCGTACACCTTGTGCCTGTAGACGCCACCGATGCTCTCCTCGCGCTCAAAGATCCGGATTTTGACATCAGGCACCCCGAAGTACTCTCTTGCCTGGCGAAGGTACTTCGCAGTGACGAGCCCCGAGGCACCGGCGCCGACGACCGCAACTCGGATGGACTTCATGACTGGGCCAGGGTCGCGCGGAGGAATCGAAGCTTTACTCATCTTGAAAGCTGCTGATCGGGCGATATAAGGGCTGGTTTTCGTTCTTTGAAGAGAAGTCGGGCAATGTAGTTCCACGAACTTCTGTGGAAGAGGCTATGTCGATGTCCAAAAATAGGAGGTGCCGTTTGTTTTTTGTTTGAGTGTCAAAGCTTTTCGGCCGGTTGCATACAAACGAAGAGAATATGATAGTGAATATGACAGTTCACAGTGCTTATTTATGAGGTAAAGGGGAGAAATCGGTTACTTGGATGAGTGCTGGGTTCGGGCAGCGGGTGGGGGTGGGGTGTGAGAGGTCCTGATGTGTCCATGTGCGGCCAGACGACGCGATCAAAGTGAGTTGACAGCACTTCAAATCCAGGATCTCAATGAGACTGCCTAGCTTTTAGACCATTCAGGTACAGATTTCTCGGCTGATAAAATGCCCGAGGCCAAGAAGGAGTGGGTGTTCAACTGTCAGCCCAGTAGAGTTGCACAAGAGCAGAGGACGGTGCAATAGACACACGGAAACTCCCAAAGGAACAAATGTAACCCAAGAAACAAAAAAAGAACTCCACAGGTGTCCATGACGATGTCAGCATACTTTATGGAATATGGGAGTTCAGTGAACAAGTCTGGCTTAGCCCGGTCATCTGAAAAGCCTCCACTCTCATAAGAAGCCAAGGAGGTGGAATTATTATTACACTTACTGACTAGGGCTGGATTGCGGCGACTGTATAGGCAGTCCAGGATTGAAGGATCCGAGAATGGTCCACTTGTAGGCATTGATGAGCTGACAATTCTTAGGGCCAACAGAGCTGACGTGCATTGTCCACATCGGGTGAGGCGCCGAGGGGGCTGGAGTGGCCCCCAAAGATATATCAAGATTTTGGGTGAAGTGGTTTGTGAGATGATTGGACCTTTCCCGACTCACCACTCACCTGAAAGTGCAAAATGACAGATGAGGTATCTACAAGTGCTACGCCGCCCGGGAAAGACGGAACCAGCCGCAGGCTGCAGGAGGGCGGATTCGTCAACTTGCAGTTATAGGCTGCAGCTTGAGGGGTTGTTGTCCACCCGCAGATAGAAAGTGGCTCCAACATACTGATCGTGGCCGGCTTCCAATACGTTTTGAGTAAGTGTCATGCAATGCAAACCTCAGTTCAGCCTGCCTGTCGATTTTTGGCAACTGCCTCCCGAGGAAGGCGGATAGAAGTCTCATCCGTGATCATTGTGCCCCACGAAGGAACCAGTCACATGTCAGATTTCTAGACGTGGCGCTATAAATCAGTTTACACGTAGGCCATCCGTGATACTCAACTGCGGGTGATTTAGACAGGTCCAGGCGAACAAGAGCTATGGCTCCGCCTCTCCTCGGCCAGTCTCGCAATCTCTTCTCTTGGCCAACGTAGATACTCCCCAAACCCTGGTCCCAACATCAAAGCTACGCCATGGAGTATATGACTAGCCCATCCTCGCATGAACCACATCCATTCAAGTGTCTTCAATGGCACTGCGAGATGTGCTAGTAAGAGTAGCGCAGTGGTCTTCTTGTCTCGCAAGCACTGCACGAACTCCTCCTCCATGCGATAGACACAGCCGATGATGACTTGCATCACGCCATCCACGTTGTATTTTGGCTCCTCCGCGTTGCCAAAAGTTTGTCGGAAACATTCGGTCACGTCCTCGAGCTGCTTTTTGTATGTTTCGGTGTCTTGGTCCTCGGAAGCCGATATCATGCGGGAGATCCCGGCCATGGCCGTCTCCCACTCCACCTTTCGATCTCTCGTCCGGACGACTTCGTCTCGAGGCTCCGGTTCCGATCTTTCCGACGGCGGCGGCCCAAGCACGCCAGAGAATATGGCATTCCATCCCATCGTCTCCACCACGATGCGAACCCCTCTCAACAGCTCTACCCAGGCGACTTCCTCTCCGTCGGAAATGACTAGAAGGTGGCCGGGGCTGGGCTTCTTCGCAAAGCTATAATAGCAAACGAGCGATGAGGATATGTATAGCGTGCCACAGTTGTCTTTGTTGATGTTTGGCATGATTTCCATCACCTGGCGGAGTCCCACGGAATAATGACCCTCCGCAACGTCCTCGTACCGGCTGGACTCGTCGGGCCTCTCCCGTGCCATGTGCAAGGCTGACGTGGCGAGCAGCAAGTGCAAGACGCAATGGTTGCTGAAGGCCAAGACCGGGACTTTTTCGCGCCACAGGGCCGAATCGCCGGGACACAGGTCCTTGGACGTCATCCAGTGATGCTGCAGCTCGAGGTCCTCCACGGTCCATATCCAGGATGAGGATGGCAAAATGTCAGGAACAAGAACGTCCAAGTCCATACCCGAGCTGCCCGGTGTTGAATACGCGCTGACGTCCGACAACGCCGGATCGATGCAGACAGGGTCGGGCCGTTTGAATATCGCGTCCCAGTCTTTGCGCGGACGGCCCCTCTTCCTTGCCTGGGTCCCTGAACTCGCTCCGTTCGATGCACCAGAGCTTTCCAGCGAGTCCAGGGATACACAGGCGTTGGCGAACCCGCAAAGAATCGATGCTTTCAAGCATTGTCCACATTCTGGCTTGGCCTCGTCGCACTGAGAGGAGACGTCAGATGCTGCAACAACCGGGGCGACTGTGGCCTTACTTTGATTCTTCGTCGTTTGCAGTTCTGGCATCCGTTTCTGGACTTTTTGTGCGACCTCCTCTTTGCCACATGGCACGTTGTGCAGGTACACCCGGGACTTCCATGCTTGCTCTTAGAGGCTCTTGGATCGCTCATTATGGTTGGTAGGCCTGTGCTGTGGGCACCTCACTACAGTGTCCAACGAACTCGAGATAACGTGGCCGTCGCTTGTGTGGGCGATGAAGAGAATGCAGGATTGCAGTCGGGTTAAAAATTCAGGCACTAGGGAGGCGGATAGTGACAGTGGTTATAAAGACCCGGGCCGACTCCTTAATGATGCTTGTGGCAGTGCCCCAGCAGATCCTAGGTAAGGTAGGCCCCAGTCGGCGTAGGCGGGTGGTGGGGCGAATCATGCCCGGGTAACGACATTCCATCCTCGTAAGTGTTGCTGATGCAGAGAGCCGAAAGATTCAGTGGATGAAAGCTGAATTGGAGAGTTGGTTGCTGTTACGTAGAGTCGACGTAGGTAACTAAGTTGAAGCAATCAAAGTGAACGTGTCCATGGGTTCTGAAAAAGTCCTCGGAGACCAGCTGGGGAAAACGGGAAGAAGTGTCTAGGCCGTGGTATTTCCTCCTCGCGTTATCGAGTTCGGAATCGCCGCACCAAACTGTTGGCCACGCTGCATTTCAATCATCCATTCTTCTCGACTATACCCGGCAACTACCTCGATTCTGCGGGAGACTACCACCGATCCCGTTGTACGGATAGTCCGTCAATTGTCCCTTGCCGCGAAACGGTGTTTATTCCCCGAACCCTGTTTCGGATGGTTCCACCCTGGCCAGAGAATCGCCATTTTCGTATTGAATACGAAAACTCTTAGAGGGCCTCCGTCGCGTCACGCAATAGGAGTCTCGAGTCCAACACCACGTGGTGGCGCTACTAGTGGAGCGAACAGACAGTACGCTCCCCAGCCAAGATGCAAAGTGCGCCAATAGAATCACATTTAAACCTGCTAATTGACGTCGATACAGGGATAGCGGGATGCCTAGAGTTGATTGAACAGTTGCCCGTCCGACATGTCCTCTAGAGTCTTACAAGAACTAGAGGGCAGTTGCACAGAGAGAGTTCACACTTTTTTTTTCGCTTTAAAATCATGTTCCGCTCAACAAGAGAGATACTTGACACGCTGTCAAGACAATCTTCAAAACTTGTGGTAAGGAAAAGCGGCTCTTTTGGGTCTCTTCTGGACTGTCTCCAACCGCCTAGCAGTCAATGTTAGTGTCCTGATTCACATGGGCCATTCAATTCTCCATTTTCAAGTTAAAAGAGTCGGACCACTAGAGATTAGGAATATCGTGAAAAGCTATTGAATGCGTCATAATTGTAAACTGAACTAATTCCAGCCTCTCCGGCGTCAGCTGTTCGATGCGCGTGTATAGCCGGGCAGAGTATCCGAGAGCCCAAGTCAAACAGACTGAAGAGCCAACCACATGCTCGTAGTTAAGGAAAACTGAATAAGGGGGCTCTTATTCCACACTTCTATCTCACATCCCTTCTAGCTAGGTATATTAGCCGGCTGCTGTTCTCCTTTATAGCTACTGTCCGCCGCCGTCGGGTATATGGACAGTTGTCATTGCTGTCCGCAGTTGTTATACTGTATGCGTTTCTTACATGAAACTGGACTGAGTTTGCAACTATTGTTCAAATCTACGCTTAGCCACGTGGACTCGTGAAGTCTCACAACACTTGATTTGAAGCATTGAGACCAAGCCACGATCGCTCAAGGTGAACGTGATAAACAACGTTTCCTAGGTGTCAATAGGCTCGCCTTATGCTGAAGACATGTCAGTTGAACGTCACTATTGAAACTTCTCTGAGGCTACATCCAGTCCTCTTCATGTGGAATAAAGCACCAACACCCCAGGCACCAACATCTTAATGTACTTGTGCACAGCCAAGGCAAAGGGAAACTTGGTTGAAACCACAAGATAGAGGCCACCAGCAGCCCAAGAATCAATATCAAATCACGCGACCACCTTCCAATTTCAGAGCATGCCATCCAACAGCAACGATCCCCCTCAAGTCGCACCGCCGATACTCTCGGCATCACAACACAACACTCCAGCAGTTCAAAGATAAAGTAGCGGGCACTGAGACGCTCAGCCACGACACTGTGGCCTTGGCGCCGCCCAAGCCCTTGACTCCCGTCCCGTCGTAACTCTCGAGCAAACAAACACAACGTCCAATGGGCACCCAGGACGGCCCGTGAAACCTCAGGGTCACCCGCTGCTACGGTCCGATTCTAGCTTTGCCAAGAGCTGTGACGGGTTGATTGGGGCGACGACGTACGGGATGACGTGCACCACGGGAAGTAGCATTCGCAGTCCTGATGTGACGGCCTAGATCTTCATCTTAAGCATGTTTCATGTCCCGATTGTAGATTTGGCGCCAAAAATAAGGCCGGGGTGATCTTAGATATTGATTACGAGTCTTGTGGTGACCAAGCCCACTCGTCTTGTCGCCAACTAATAACCCTCATTCGTCAGGGTCTGTTGAAGGAACGATGACACCCTCTCTTTCGCCTTGGCTGCCCGCCAAGATGCCGCCGCCGTCTGAGCCATCCCGTTCAAGGATCCGGGATGGGGGCGGGCGCCGTGGAACGGCCCGTGTAACTGCCTTCGCGCCGGCCAGAGTGGAGAACGAGTCCGTATCCGTCACCGAAGTCGCGTCGCATTTATTACTCAGTTACTTCACACGAGGCCAAGTCCTTGGCCGTTGTTCCCAGCATGAGCAGACGGAAATACTGTGTCATCAAATTTCTGTTGATTTCTGGGGACATGCAACCCATTTCATGTCTATGCTACCTATGCCAAAACCAAACCAACCGCTCGCCTTCCATTTTTATGAACATTAAATCTAAGTAGTAATTGTGCGACGATACATGAGTCAAGTAAAGAAAAGATCCCCTGCGCTGCGTTCGGGGACTTTGGGTATAGTTGCGTTGCGATGTTTTTAAAAGTGAGGAGCGTTGAGGAACAGGCCCATGAGGACACCGCCGAGGGTGCCGGCGACGGGGATGGTCATGATCCAGGAGAAGACCAGGAGACCAACACGCTGGAAGTTGACGGCCTTGAGGGAGCCGTTGCACAGACCAACGCCGACGGTGGCTCCGGTGATGCACATCGAGGTGGAGACGGGCAGGGAGAACTGGGAGAAGACGAGGACGGTGATGGCGGCGCCCATCTCCATGGAGCTGCCACGGCTGGGGGAGTGGTAGGTGATCTTGTTGCCCATGACTGTGTGCGGGTTAGCCTCGAATTCATGTGCACATTGTGACTTGGGGGTGGGCGGAACTTACCCTTCATGATGTTGTAGCCGTAGGTAATGAGACCCAGAGAGATGGTAGCGGAGAGGACAGCGAGCTGCCAGACGGGGACGGGAGCCTTGGCGGCGGCGGCATCACCGGTGCTCCAGGCAGAGTAGATGACGGCCCAGGGACCGACCGAGTTGCCGATATCGTTGGCGCCGTGGGCGAAGGAGGCGGTGCAGGCGGTGATGATCTGGACAAAGGAGTAGGTGTGCTCGACCTCGTTGGGGTACTTCTTGGCGGCGCCGTAGACACGCTTCATGCGCTCGCCCTCGGGGGTACCGGCGACACCGGTCTGGGCGGCGTGGATGTCGTAGTGCAGACCGTAGAGGGCGCCAACAACAATCATGGCGGGGATGCGCTTGAGGATGATCTTCATGTTGTGGAGCTCGTAGACCTGGCCGGGGCCCATGGGGTTGTCGCGGAGGGTGCGCATGGCCCAGCCGAGAGGACCGCGCTTCTGCATGAGCTTGGCGTGGAGCTTGGCCTCGCCCTCGGCCTGGAGCTGCTTGTAAGTCGGGCCCTCGCCAATCTCTGCAGCGGCAAGGGTCTTCTCGTGGGGGATCTCGACGTTGGTGTCCTTCTTGAGGGGCTCGTCACCAGACTCGGAGGACTTGGGGGACTCATGTGTGGGAAGGGTCTCGTCCTCGTCGTCGTCCTGGACGACGGCGTAGTTGGGGACCTTGGCCTTCTCGGCATCGGGAGGGGCGGGGCGCTTGAAGAGGAGGGGGCCCTGGATGAAGTGCCACCACTTGAGGGTGTAGTCCTTCTTGACGACCTTGGCGTGGACGAAGGGGACGAAGAAGAGGGCGGCCACGACGGCGAGGCCACCACCGGTGCCCATGGTGACGGCGGCAATGTACCAAGAGGGCTTCTTGTTCAGGCCGAGGTTGGGGGAACCCTTGTAGACGATGGAGAGGGTGCAGACGGTGCCGGCGATGAGGAAGAAGAAGGGAGAGGTCCAGACGGCCCAGGGAACGGGGTTATGGCGGACGTGGACGACGAGCTTGATGAGCATGAAGATGATGGCACCGAAGCAGCCGGAGATGGCGGGGGCCATGCCGAGGCCGGCGAAGATGGCACCGAGTCCCTTGCCCTTGTTCCAGCCCCACTGGACCTTGTCGGCGCCGGCAGTGGCAACACCGACACCGGCGACGGCGGAGATGAGGGAGTAGGTGGAGGAGACGTGAGCGGAGTGGCGGGTGCACCACATGACCCAGGAGGAGGCAGCGGCGAGGGCGCAGGTGAAGGCGAGCATCTGGACACCGGCGTTGTCGTTGAAGGCGGAGTTGGGGATGATGCCGTTCTTGATGGTCTCGGCGGTACGGGCACCGACGGTGATGGCACCGAGCATCTCGAAGATGGTGCCGAAGATCATGGCCTGTCGGTAGGTGATGGAGCGGGAGGAGACGGAGGTGGCCCACGCGTTGGCAACATCGTCTGAAGTTTAACGAGTCAGCTTTGTTGGTGCCAAACGTTGGACGAAGGTTAAGGAGGGGGGATGTCGGCGTGGAGGAGATGGATGTGGAGGAGTACTTACTTGCACCGTTGTTGTAGGCGTCGAGCATGGCAAAAAAGGTGCCAATGGCAAAGACGTAGGTGTATTGGTCGAGCGCCATTGTGTCTGCTCGGCCTCTTGGCTGTTGGCTGGGCGTGCAGATGGGTTGGTGGTCCTCGAAGGAGATGGAGGGGGAGGAGGAGGTGCTTGCTGCTGCTGCTGGACAGAGAGAGAGACACACAAGGCCAGACGTGAAGAAGGGCGTGTGCGGCCAGAGACCTTTTATGTGTCTCCTTGGCGGGTGTCCGTCTGCGTGTGGTGGTGCGTCTTCGATGTCGTCTCCTCCCACGTTTCCTAGGTATGTAGCTGGGATCGATCCCACATGGTCCTGGTTCTCCGTGGACGATGCCTGGATTCCCCTCCCATGGCCCATGGGCGTCAACCCAAGGAAGGTGCTACATGGTCCATGGAGGAGGTGTTCCTTCCCAACTTCCCTAGCCCGCGGGTCTAGGGTCCTTGTTGTGGCTAGCGTGCCAAGATGTCGGTATCCCTAGCGGGACCAGATACGTACCGATGGCCCCACTCAGCAAGCTTTCTCTCTCGGGCGTGGAACACTGGGCAACTGCGAATCTCATCCCGCGCAGATTCGGGGTGTGGTTAGTGTGGTCTCTCTCTGGGCAGGAGCGACCCAATCACAGGCTCCTTCCCCTCCACGTGTGGCATCTCTTCGCTCACGTCTCTCCAAACCTCAACACCAAAACCACCAAAAACTTCCTTTCTCTCCAACACTTGATCCCTACACCCCGGTCCGTCCAACAACATATTAAGAACGCGCCAAGACCTCTAGTCCCATCTTGCTCGTCTCCTACTCCTTCCTACTGCGCTGCTGCTGTCTCACACGACTCTTCTTTGCCTCTGGCCCTTTGCCTCTCTCTCAGCACGAGCTCCTCTGATATTATCCCGTCGATGCTGACCCCACGCAGAACTGCGAGACCGTCGCTCTACCTACCGATAAGGGTTCGCCGCTCCGTTCTCCCTGCTGCCTCCGGCCCACTCGTGTGACAGTTCCTCACAAAGTTTCAATCGATGCTTCGGGTCTCCTTGCGCTCAGCCACCATGTCGGCGGCAAGTCCAGGCAGTAGTACCACCGGTCAACCAGTCTTCCACCATTCTGTTAGGCCGAACTCCTCCTCGAACACCACCTCCTCGGCCCCCCGCCGCCCCAGATCGTTGATCTGCTCCGAAGTCTCTCGTCCACCCGGGATGCGCGTCGCACCCACGTTGTCGAGAAAAATTTCGTCGCCGTCGCATATCTCTGCCCATCCAACTCTTGGCACTTCGGTCCCGCGTTGGGTATAGCCCCCCACCGTCTGTCTCATCACCACCAACATCATTCCCCCCTACCTATTCGAGTCCACGATCGGACACCGACGACATGCAGCAACGATTCCGCCGCCCGTATTGGCCGCACCGCGAGAGGTCTCGATGCATTCTGCTCTCTAGCTGATGCCAGCGAACGCCCAATCGTGACCGACAACAATCACCTGCCCGGGGGCTGGCGAATAGCTCGTTCCGTGGGCTGATTCATACGCTCATACGCTAATTCACAACCACCCCAGGCCAGCGTACGTAGTTCGGTGACCGTTCGAGGTAGATCGTCCGCCTGTCCTGCAGCTGGAGCGCATGCCAAGTGTGCCAATGGTCAATCGTCAATTGATCCTGCCAAAGAAACCGGCCTTCTTCGCTTTAGAGTCTATGCTAGCCTAGCCGGGGCGGATCCGTCTCGTCTTGCCTCCCTTGGAGCTACGGGACACTACCTTCTCTAGGCAAGGTATGGCAAGGTTCGCGAGACCGCATCTCGACAAGGCTGGCGCACGTGTCTGCCCTGCCTCCTGTGAGCCGCAAGGCCATCTCCGGCGCATTTCGTTCGTGATATCCTCGCATTGACGATGACGGAAATCACCACAACGACTAAAATTTCGCGACTGACGTTGACGCCGCATCGCCAAGTCGGGTACTCGATTGCCAGGACGCACCCAAGCCTTTCGATCCCGCCGATCGGGTTCCAAGCAGCGCCTGCCACAACATTGGCAACACAAGCATTCGCCTCCCCTTGACGACAAGACTCTCGGCGTCCCAGACTCCCAATCAGGCTCCTCGAATGCTCGCGAATGCTGCAAGAGAAGCGTTGGCAAAGCTTGACACCCTTCCAGGTATGCAATCCCAATTGCCCAGCCGCCTTCAGGGCCTCGCCCAGGCTGACAGATGAGACCATTTCTTTCCTGGGTTTCTCGGCGACCCGAGCATCTGGATTCAATAGCTGGACGCCCTCCGCATGAAATGACCCGCGTAGTCTCTTGTCGTCCTCTTTCTTTTTTTTTCCTCATTTTCTCTGTCTTGCCCCTTTCCACGACGGCGCCGTCCCCGAACCGCGTTCCGCCCCACACACCGGCTGGCCCGTCCACCCGTTGGCCGGTTCCGAGCCCACGTGCTCGCTTCGTAGGCCAGGACTGCCCGACAACCGCGCCGCACACTCCCAGGTCTTCGCCAGGCCAAGCCGGTTCCTTTTACCTGGGCGATGCTGGGCGATGGGCTTGCAAGGGTGTTTTTTATGGTTTGTTGTTTACCACTCGGTTCCCATTGCGGCCATCTGCAGCGGCACGCCACTCGGTCTGCCAGATGAGATACACGCCCAGCAGGCAAATGCGCCATTGGTCCTTTTGCGACATTGTTGTGTCGCATGTGCTCTGGTCTAGAAGCTTTTTTGGGCTTTTCGAACCCATTTCGGCACGGCAGGGGTGGTGCTTACCGTCGGTTTCTGGGTCTGGAAGTCCTGCCAAATGTCAAAGACATCGAAATCCTCCCGGCCTGACTTGCCAAGCTGGGTCGCCTTCGGACCCTGAGTCTTGCCACTTTCCGACGCCATGATGAAGTGGATGCTGTGATCTCCCGTCGTATCGATCTTCGTGACAGACTTTTCATGCATTTGCCTCCAGCACGGCGACACTTTTCACCCTTTCAAGGCATGAAATCGCCGCCCTGGGTTGATGATCTGCTGATCCTCTTGACTCCTGAAAAGCAACCACTGTCGCAATAGGGACGTCAAGGAGACGTCAGAACCTTTGATCTGTCCATGAAGCGGCGTCCTTGGCCCTTGGCTCGCGATGCCCTGGCCACGTAGAGAACTACAAGGGGCTGCACCGGGCGACAGGCGCCGCGAGGTTAAGACAACCCATGAGATGCAGAAGAGTTGCATCGACCCATTATCGCCACAAGCACGGCGCCCGCCCTGCATGTGAGTCTGTAGACTAGCTTGCAGCTGGAGCCCGCTACCGCTACCCGGAACCTGGCGGCCCGTCAGGGGGTTCCCGTCCGTACTTCCGGAACAGTTCCACCACGCCGATGGGCCGGTAGACGTTTGGTAGCCTTGGGCGAAGCTGCCTGCGCGTGAGATCGGACGGTGCATAACACGTGGTATCCCTCGAGACCAGGCCGGCCCTCTTCCGGGCCCACCTGCTCGCGTTGAGGACCCGGTAGAGTCCGACCGTATGTGGCTCCTAGCTTATAGCTCGTGCCTGCCATCATGACTGGAGATGAATAGGCACTGGCCAAACCGTCAAAAGGGGGGAGAACACTAGGAGACAAAGCCTAGACAGACAGCGCCATCACGTGCGATGGACCGATGCTGTGGGGCCCGGCAGGGACACCGGGAAGTAAGACACACGGAAAGAACGGTCCGCCGGAGTACCTCCTCCACCGCATGAGAGGGGCAGCAGCTCCGGGTCACCTCCGATCTTGGCGCGGCTCACGCGTTCGGCCTGCCGTATGACTGGCCGATACGCCCATATCACTTGTGAAAAGTCACCGCCCATTTGATGCCCGGTCACTCGAACAAGACATCAAGACGCTACCGAAAACAGCCTAGTTCGTCGGGCCCAGGGCCGAAAGGGAAACCGCAGGTGGTCAAGGTGTTCTCGTCCGACGATCGAGACACACTGCCCTGAAATCGAGCGCGTAACGCATGCTTCCTACTTTGGTTAGTCAACCTTGCGGGCGGGGAGGAGATTGAAGATATTGACTGGAACTTGGCAGCCTTCAAGGCGGCGACGATCATGCTGAGCATGGTGCCCGAGTCGCTGTCGAGACTGTGGCCACCGCACGACGTAGGCCCGTTGTCTACCGACGCCTAATCTGGTTCGCCGGGTTCTCGGGAGAGACCATGGTCTTGTTGCAAGGCGTGGATGGTCGTCGTAGCGGGGAGAGGTTGCCGATGCGATGGTAGAGGCCAAGGTCATGCCAGCGACGTTCTAATGGCAGCAGGAAAGTGGTCACGCGACGACGTAGGCGCGAGCATCTTCGATGCTAGAGAGACTGAAGACGCTGAAGAATGAATTTGAGACGACCACGTCGCATACAGTCGTTGGCAGGTTGTCGAAGCGGTGCGGTCGCGCGTCTTGGTGCCATGGCCTCGAGGTGATTGAAATGCTGATATGGTCCTTCTCGATGCGCCATTTTCGAGTTGGCCTCGGTGACGGTTTGGGGAAAGGCGTGGTTTGCTCCTTCCACTGCAATCAAAGTAGGTACGTAGCAGCAGGTCATTCGAAACGCCACGGCGACCTCTGCTGGCAGGTAATAAGTCTTGGCGTGAAAAAAAAACTGTGGTAGTTGCCAAGAAGACGCGATGACTTCTCGTTGGCGGTGGTCGCCGACGGCAGTCTTGGCAACCGCTGTGGCACAGCAGCTGGCCACAGCCGGCACTACCTTAGCTGACTGCCCGGCTGGCCATTTGCCGAGGCATGTTCACAGCCCATCGCGAGTCAGCGCAAGCTTCCGTCCGATCTCAGGCGGCGCCGTGTTCGGCAGTTCGATCGAGACTTGCCGGCCGGCATGGCTATCCATGTTTTATGGAGATGACACTGAAAACTTTGACCACCAGTTGACGGAGGCTCATCCTTGCGGCTTTGGGTATGTTTACTTCGACCGCGACGGAGGCGAGCCAACTACGTTGAAGCCTTTATTTCCAAATGCGGTCATGCATCCGCTGTCCGCGCCAGATTTCACTTGTCCTTCTCTAGGAGCGACGCGAAAAGACAATGCGATCCCAAAACGCGACACGACCACTATGATACGATGATGACGATGCGGAGCAGCTACAGAAAGTATGAGATGTTCCAAACGGCGGCACCCTTCCGGCCACAAGGGATAGAGGTGTGACGAGGCCTGGCATCATGTCAGGACCGCACACTGATTCCCTTCACTTTGCCCACGACCCACGAAGCCCTCGGGCCCGCCGACATCTGACATTGGTACACTGAAAGATTGCGAAACTTTGAACTTCCGTAAAGCTTCGAAGTTCCGCGTAACAATCACCACATTCAATATTAAAGCAAACATGTCAGTCGGTACGAGACGAAGTTTAAAGCAACACACTCAGGAGCTGGCTGTGTTTGCTACTTATGTGTTCAAGCTAGTAACTTTGAAACCAGTAGCAACACTCAGCGTCTTCTGCTTGCCTGCCGGCAATTAATATTTGCCTGTGATGCTGATGTGTATTCTTGTGTTCTTGAGTGAGAATATTTTGCAACAATACTAATCATTTTAACTTGGTCAATTTACGTTTTACCCACACAACTTACAAAACTTCTTTTCTTCAATATCTAGACCAGTGGAGTTGTCCAGTATCACAAGAGGACTTCGCCGTCTAAGAAGTGGGCAGACGGTTTTGTAGTAACGCGGTATTATTTCGAGTTATAAAGAAGGGTTGAGTTTTCACCATTGAGTCATTGAAGGCACGAAATGGCAAAGGCACTTTGTAATACAGGTATGGTGAGTTGAGAGAAACCTCCGTGTTCGAATTGTTTATAGCGAAAGAAGTCGATACCGTCCCCGAAAGCTGAGATTCCTAACCATCCAACATGTAACCGTATTCGCCTTGTCAGGTAGCTTCTCTGTGCAGCCACGGAAGACTGCCGAGCCTCAGGGCCACCAAGCGAATCATGGAGTCAATTTGTAACCTTCGTCTTTGTCAATCCCTTTTTTCTTTTTTTAAGAAGTTCGAGGTCGTTGGATGCCCCTGGAAAATGTTCGTTAACTAGCTCATCTTGCCTGTAAGACAGCTTCCGTTGGCACTTACGCGAATTCCTCTTCTTCGACGTCACGCGTGCCATGCTTTTGGTTGGGGCCTTTTCGTGAGGGACGTTTTCGCGAGGGGCGTCGTGATTTCTCCTCCATGATGGGGTCCCCCCCTCCTCCGCCGCCGCCGCCTCCTCCACCTCCACCTCCACCTCCGCGTCCACCTACCTCTCCCTCTCCGCGTCCTCCTCCGCCCCCGCGGCCGCCCCCGCCCCCAATCATACCCCCACCACCGACCATGACTATTCCACGACCCGGACCTCCCATCAAGCCGCCACGGAACATGATTGGGACGTTCATCCATGGGTTCATCACTGGGGGGAAATAGTCACCACCGGCCCTGTTCTGCGCGAGAACTGCCGAGGGCAGCAACAAAAGGATGTACAGAAGAGTGCGCATTTTCAAATGGTTTAGAAGTAGAGACGACAGTGCTTCTGTATGAAACGATGAGGAGATGGTAAGAGATGTTGATGCAATAGAGGATTGGCAGATCTCGCTACTTATAAATCTACTTATCTCAAGTCGAAGAGTGATTAGAATGCTTTTCAAGGACAAGTTTCCGTGACACGAGTAAGTAGAGCAAGTCCTGTCATCTCAGGGTTGAGCTGGGAAAGCATGTGGAAAGAATGTCAACAGAATTT
Source organism: Colletotrichum musicola (assembly GCA_014235935.1). NCBI lineage: Eukaryota > Fungi > Ascomycota > Sordariomycetes > Glomerellales > Glomerellaceae > Colletotrichum > Colletotrichum musicola. The sequence goes on along the minus strand of WIGM01000072.1, from coordinate 81,122 downwards.
AGTTTGCAAGTTGCATGCCAGCTCCGCTAGAAAAGCTAGGTGGGATAGTTTGGCTAACGGACTTCGGGAGTTGATGTTTTCCTTGAAAAATGGTTCCGGGAGGATAAATCATCAGGGGATTTAACAGTCGGAATGGTCTGAGGTGGTTATCATGTGTATCCGTCCCTCTCACTGTCTGGTCTTGAGCAAGCCACCTCGTTGCCAGTCGATCCTCACATCCGCTTCTCACATCCTCGAAATGTATCCCATCAGTTTTCTTGTCGTGTGCATCTGCATCCGGAAGGTGTTTTGCAGTGGCCAGCCCTCACGCCATGTGCCGCTCGGTGGAAAAGCCGCGCATGAGCTTGCCGTTTTCAAGGATCACCAAGCACTATGCCCCAACCCGGACCTTCTCGTCTACCAGCACAACACCTCTTCTGATCACCGATCTGTCTGCACCTGGTCAGACAATCATGAGCAGAAATATTGCGTGTTCGCGGATCCGCACTTCAATCGAGGAAAGGGCATATCCGTGATAACGACCCCGGAGCGTGCCCGACACGTCTTCAAATCCATGGCGTCTGTATCAGGTCACCTCAGCTTCTACCCCGAGCCGCTGTTCACGACAAGAACCAGCGGAAGCAAAGGCCGAGGCATTTTTGCAACCAAAAACATACCTGCAGGCCGCCTCATCACCCAGGAGCCGCCAATCATCTTTCTGGACCGCAACTGGATGGAGGCAGTCTCGTCCGAAGAAGATCGAGGAGCGCTTCAAGCAATGGCTGTCGAGAAGCTACCAGCGATGACACGCCGGACCGTCCATGAGCTCTATGCGGGATCATTCGAAGAGAGCTTAAAGTACAGGATGTTAACAAATGGCTATGGCATCTCTGGCGGGCCTGGACCAGACTGGCCAGGCTTGGACAGTGAATCAGATCTTGGTATGGTCGCTGTGCATGCAAATATATCCGTGAGTATTCAACATAACATAAAAGCTAGCCACACGGTAGCTTGGCAGCTCACATGGAAGCAGAAGATCAACCACAGCTGTCGACCGAATGCGGCATCTCAGTGGGACTGGGATGCGCTTTTACACCGGCTGTACGCAGCCCGGGACATCGCTCTCGACGAGGAGATCACCATATCCTACATGAATCCCATTCAGACCCTCCGAGCGCGGCAGGAATATGCGAAAGACGTCCTCGGCTTCGATTGCGCTTGCAGACAATGCAAGGCTCCAGCCCGGTTTTCCAACCTGTCCGATGACCGCATCAACGAGATTTTGTTGCTGGAAAGCTACTTGGAAAGCCGACAAATCGCCCCGGCGGAGCCGACAGCGATGGCCGAATTGCTAGTGAGTCTATACAAGCAAGAGGGTCTACACACTTTCATCTGCAAGGCGTATGCAATTGCGGCACGGGAGTGGAACGGCGCGGGGCACGAGTATCAAGCACGGAAGTGGGCGTATGAAAGTGTCCAGGCTGGGTTGACTGCTGGTTCAGAATTAGGCATGGAAGAGTTGGTAAACGACATGGAAGCTTTGCTGGACGGGGCGAGAAAACATTGGTCTTGGAGATACCGGCTACATTTGTAGGCAGAGTCGTGGTAGTTCGTATTCCTTGGTATCATACAGCTTAGGATTAGGATGAGGTATTGTAGCTAGGAATCGTCCACGGTCCGCTCGTCTCCTTCCAGCCGTCCCCGCTATGCTCTCGGAGCTTTCCGAGATCAGTTTCCAGAAGGAAGTGTCAATATTACACGTCGATTTAGAGTCGGTAAACGTTGGGAGACCGTTGGCTTGACTCCTGGCGGCTGACTGTACCAGCCCCTCGGGTCGGTTCCATCTCCAACTCGTCGCAAAATAACGTCAGCCAAACTCTACCATAGTAATATATATCATCGAACTAAGTTCAGATGACTGGACCTTCCTTCCCCTCAGTCTGAAACTATCAGAGATTGGCGGCAACCTCACGGACAAATCAGATAGGAGGCCAAGCAACAACAAGGTTGCAGGGCTTCGAACACCTACTGGTGATGTCACTTGTACACCCGACCGTTTACGCCACGGCCAATGGAGGTTGGCTCACTCCGCAAGATGTACTGTGTACAGGCCCTACCGAGGTTTGCGAGGTGCCCGTAATGTAAGTGCCTAGGTACTTTGGCAGGTACGTAGTACCTGAGGGATGTCACAGATATCCCCCCGGCCCCCCTTCGGCCGAACATTGCCTCGAACCCCGGACTGCCCGGTATGCACATGGTGCCCACGTCCTGTAGTCTTTGAGACATTTGATTCGGGCGAATTCAGGCTCAAAAGACGATCATGCCAAGGGATGCAACACCTGCGAACTCCAAGTCTCATCTCTCGTGAGATCCACTCGGTGCCTTTCGACTGGTTCACAGTTGTTCCTCCGACCTCATACCCCGCACTTGTGACCTTGAAGGCCGTTTCCACCCCCGCAATCCTCCCAACTCCAAACCCACCGGGGACCCGCAAATCCCACCGAACCCGCCCACCCGCACCCGCCCACCCGCACCCGCCCCCGCCCCCGCCCGTTACCCCAGACGGCCGACATCCAAGTCCCCCTTTCACCCCGGGAAACCTTGCCAAAGAATATGCAATCGGATGCTCTTTGGCTCTACATAGTACCTGAATCTTCTCTTGAGATGGGGGGGTCCGTGAACATGGCGATCGGCAGAGCGAATCAGCGCGCGCAAAGAAACATCAGGCTCGAAACGACCGAGAGTACGGCCGGCTAATGGAGGGTTGGCATGCCACGGCTACCTATTCTGCTCATATACATAAGCTTTGGTCCTACCCAGTTTCCCCTCGTTCCAGAAGGTTTCCCTCTCCTTCTGGCGCGCATTAAAGACTAAGCGGCATCCCACGTCTACTCACCGTTCCCTCCAACCGTCCCATCGCTGAGGCTTCGACCTTCCCATCATCGCCAGCGCGCGAACCTCCTTCGCTTCCCTCCTCACGATCCTCGACAGGAAGAAACCGAAAATGGGCGTCAAAGAGTTCTTGAAGAGCCGGTCCTTTCGGCAAAAGGACAATGTCCGGACCAACGCCGCCCAGCTGACGCTGAAGGAGTCGCTCTTCCCCATCATGCTCGTCACCATTCTCTTCTTCCTCTGGGGCTTCTCCTACGGTAATTCTCTTCTTGCATCCACCGAAATCCGGCGCAGCCCGCCGGCCGGTCTCTGGCTCGTACGATTTGCTGACGCGTATCGTTCAGGCCTACTTGACACCCTCAACAAGCACTTCCAGACAACACTCGGCATCACAAGGGCCCGTTCTTCCGGCTTGCAAGCTGCTTACTTTGGGTAAGTCTCGCGGCGTTGCTCTGCAGGTCTCCATTGGAGCTCGGCATTTCTCGATACACAGAGAGAGAGGGAGGGTACGGATACGGCGCATGGTACCGACGGGATTCCTAGCGCCGGAACTCCATATGCCCGCCGGCGGCACGGCTGCAACCCCCGCATATCACCCCATTCATCGCATTCGGCGCTGCGTCCCATTGTCTATCGGATAACCGCGTACTAACCATACATCCTCCGCAGCGCGTACCTTCTCGCGAGTCTGGGCCATGCCGCATGGATCCTGAGGCACTGGGGCTACAAGGCCACCTTCGTCTTCGGCCTCTTCCTCTACGGCCTCGGCGCCATCATCGCCATCCCCTGCATCATCGCAAAGAGCTTCGGCGGTTTCTGCGCCGCAATCTTCGTCATCGGCAACGGCCTCGGTGCCCTCGAGACCGCCGCGAACCCGTACATCACCGTCTGCGGCCCTCCCAAGTACAGCGAGATCCGCATCAACATCTCACAGGCCTTCAACGGCATCGGCACCGTCGTCGCCCCCGTCATGGGCTCCTACGTCTTCTTCAACTTCGACGACCACCGCGCCCTCGAGAATGTTCAGTGGGTCTACCTCGCCATCGCCGTCTTCGTCTGGTGCCTCGCCGTCGTCTTCTGGCTCGCCCGCATTCCCGAGATCACCGACGCCGACATGCAGTTCCAGGCCGCCGAGACCCACGCCAGCTTCGACGACAAGCCCTTCCGCAAGCAGTACCGCCTCTTCCACGCCGCTTTTGCCCAGTTTTGCTACACCGGTGCCCAGGTCGCCATTGCCGGGTTGGTCACCGCACACCTCCCTGATATCTGAACTATATGCTAACGACTCCACGTCCAGCTTCTTCATCAACTACGTCACCGAGCTCCGCCACGGCACTGACAGTGCCCTCGGTGCCAAGTTCCTTGCCGGGGCTCAAGCTGCTTTCGCCGTCGGCCGCTTCGCTGGCGTCGGCCTCATGCACTTCATCAAGCCCCGACTAGTTTTCTTGGTCTTCCTCTCGTGCTGCGTCATCTTCATCACCGTGCCCATCAACCAGCACGAGAACACTGGTATGGCCATGCTATTCATCGTCCTCTTCTTCGAGTCCATCTGCTTCCCAACCATCGTTGCCCTGGGTATGAGAGGACTGGGCCGGCATTCCAAGCGAGGAAGCGGTGTCATCATTGCCGGTAAGTCGGGACCTCCGAGCTCTCGCCTCAGAACGCAGCTAACTCTCACCCAGGTGTCTCCGGCGGTGCAGTTGTCCCTCCCTTGATGGGTGTCGTCGGAGACGCCCAGGGTATGGGCACCGCCATGGTCATACCCCTCATCTTCTTCGTCCTCGCCTGGAGCTACGCATTCGCCGTCAACTTCATCCCCAGGTACAGAGACGTCGCCGATGCCTTCACTGAGACCGAAGTCGGCATCAGGCCAGCCGAGGCGGAGAAGGGAGAGATCGAGGCCGTCGAGGAGAAGAACGCCACCACGGTGCGGTAATTATGTCTGCCTGCCTAGTTTACGGTTGCCTCAGTGTGGAACCAGACTGGACATACTGGTTGCGAAATAATTGGCCGATGCTTGCATTCTTCTGCTCAGAGATACCATATGATACTTGAAACAAATACCCCTTACATACCGTACTCCCACATCGTCCCTCCTACACCCCAAAGTGAACGTACGGAACCCACGCAGGCATGCGCTGCGCCGTCTCATGACGCTCAATGGTCCTATCCGAACCTCTTTTCTGCTCCCGCTCCAGCCTGAGCCTCTTTTGCTCGGCAACCCACTCGTCCCGGAGCGACCTCGTCGCACGATGGAGCCCCTCGCTCACGCATCCGTCTTCAAACCCACTCCCACTCACAAACCCATAGAATCTCCCTGCCATATCCTCGCAGAGCGCGTCGTCGGCGTCCCAAAGTGTGCCGACTACATGCCGGAACCCCGCTAGCTGGAATGCGCTCGTCACGTGGAGATGCTCATCCGCTAGCCACTCGTTTTCGACTCTTCCCGTCCTGCAAGCCGACAGGTAAGCCAGGAACGGTGGTCCAGAGCTCAAATTCGTGTCCAGGATGCTTTCTACCGTCAGCGGCCGGCTCTTCCAGTCTCCGAGAAGGAGGCTGCTCTGTAGCGGGTTCGTTCGCGTACTACCGTGCCCCGCGAAGTGGAACACGCGACAGCTTCTCAGGGCATTCAGAACATCTTCCTGTGCCGCCGCGGGTCTCTCGCAGGGGAGGCCGACGGATAGGCAGATGGCTTCCACGATGTCCACCTCGCTCTCGGCGTGTTGGAGCCGGCCCAGCTCCGGCGTGTCGCCCATACTAACCAGTACAACATTTGACTGCATATCCTTCGTTCTGGGCCGCTGGCGACTGTGCAAGATACCTTTGATTGATGAATTATACGAAGAAATGACCCTGTCGAGACAGGTCTTGTGGCCGGGTATGAAATGGCGTCCGGCGGCATGGAACGGAAAGCGGACGAGGGGCCCCGTCGGAATCCACCAAACTCGGGGCCAGGCGTCTCCCGGAGGCCCAGTGAAGCCCAATTCCTCCAATATGGGCCCCACGATGGCATCCCACAGCCAAATGAGCGTCTCGGGCGACTGCAGCCTTTCCACGTGCTCGGTGGCACGACTCCACGTCAGCTGAGGAAGCTCCAGTGCACGAACGCCCGATTCCTCGATGATCAACGCGTCGCACCGGTGTATACTCATGTTGATGTAGACGATGGGACCCTGGGATGCTGCCGCCCTCATTTGTGCTTCTGTTGCGGGGACGAGAAACTGCTCGAACCCGTCCTGCTTCCTTATCGTCTCAAGAAGTCGGGCCATCTCGGAGCCGGCCCTTTGACGGCGGTCGAACAAACTCGCCGATCCGGCGTTCCTAGTCCCGGTGGGTTCGGGAAGACCCGGAGCATCTAGTTCGGACCGGAGGTCGTCATACAAGCTGGCAAGTTCCGGGTGTTTCTGGCGCAGCAGCGAGGCGTCAGTCCTTAGGTCAAGCACCGAGCTCGCAATGACTCCCCGACTCATCTCCAGCGTCTCGAGCGCTTCCGAAGCACCTCTGCCCATGTGCAGCGCGATCGCCGCGCAGTCGGATGCGACCCCGACGGCCTCGTGGAGGAGGAATCGCATCTCCGCCGGCCTCAGAGCCGAAGAGGCGAACGATGAAATGAGACGTGTTGCGGCCCTGGCAACCGTGTACGAGCGCTCGACGTTGCTGTCCTCCAGACAGCCTGGAGCCGAGAGGAACTTGCGGCTGGCCACAATCCGCGTATTGATGCGGCCACCTTCGAACAGAACCACCTGGCTCAGCGAATAGATGGATCTATCGAGATCTTCGGCGCTCCCGGACCTCGCGTACCTCTGCTGCAGGTAGCCCCCCAGGTTCATCAACCACGAAGCCCGTTCAGGATGGTCCGTCGGCGAGGTCTCGATGGCTTTCGTGGCCCATTCGATCGCCCTGTCGAGGTCTGACTCGTCCTTGGAAGCGCCGTTGATTGCGAACCTCCGGTAAAAGGCGCCCCCAAGGTTGTTGAAGGCCGTGTCGATGACCCGAAGCGGATCTACACGGCTCAGGTTATCAACCGCTTCCTCGGCGATGCTGATGGCCTCTTGCGCTTCGGCGGGACCAACGAGCTCTTCAGGCCTGGAGTTGAGCAGGCCTGTGAGGTTGGCTAGAAGAGATCCCAGGTCGGACGACGGCAGCCCGAGGAGCATCGCACCTGGATCCGAAGCGATCGTGGTCTCATCGTCCGGCATGCGGGTGACCTTGATTGCATTCCGGGCTTCGGAGATGGCGTCCTCGAGAAACTCCATACTTCTGGTGTATTCATACGCACGACGGAGCTGGAGCGCAAGGTTGCTGAGAATTCCGCAATGAGTGCCGCGGTCAACGAACCGCACGGGACCCTGGATGAGATGGGCTGCTTCCCGCAGCCTTTGAATAGCTTCTTCAAGGTCCTGCATATGGCCAAAAGCCTCAAACCTGAAGCCCAAGCGATTTCCAAGGTTGCTGAGGTATATGATGCGGCGTCCTTGGTCAATGGTACCGGTGTTCAAGGCTTCTCTGCCGTAGTGGATTGACTCGTTCAGATCCTGCTTCGCTCCCAAACTTTTGAACTTGAGGCTCAACAAGGTTCCCAGGTTGTTGGAGCATCTGGCCCGACCTGGACTATGATCGTGGGCGGCCTCGACGGCCTGTCTCGCAGCTTGGATGCCGTCTTCGAGATCTGTCATCTGTCCCGTTCTGGCGAATCTGTCTCCCAGCCGAGACCCCAGCTCGCTCATAAATGCCGGCCATTGCGGGTGGTCCTCCGGGGTGATCGCGATGCAGGTTGATTTTGCCTCGATTCCATCGTTCATGTCTTCCAGCTTCCCAGTCTTGGAGAACCTGTTTTGGTGTGCGCGCGACAGGTTGTCGTATAACGTTATCAGGTTGCCTATGTTATCCGTAATTTCGATGGCTTCTCTGGTCAGACGAATGCTTTCGTCAATGTCGACCAGCATCCTGGTGTGTGAGAATCGTGTGCCGAAGACTGCCCCAGCGTTCGTCAACAACGCGCTCCTGTGCGGATCATCCTCGGGGACAAGCCCGATGTTGTCGTGAAACAGATTGATAGCTCCGTCGAGCAATGTCATCTGTTTGTTCTCGAAAAATAGTTGAAGAAGTGCAGAAACACCCTCATGTAGACTTGCAGCGCGACCAGGATAGCCGTCGGGAATACTCATGATTGTTTGCCTTTTCATCTGGGCGAAGCCATTGACGACGTCTACAGTTCGGGCATGAGAGTGTCCTGACATGGCGTTTGGCTGTGTTTCCAGAAGAAAGATCACACTCAGCAATCAGTGGAAACTGTAGTATGTGTAGTCCCGGTACCAATTTTGGCTTCTGAGGAAAGCAGATGATTCTTGAGTCCTCTTCCCATCGACTGTTTCTTGCGCCCGTTTATGAGACGAGGCAGAAGTGCACTTTCCTCGTTGGCGAATGGGAGGGAGCCGCATGCAATGTTCTTGCTTGGTTGCAGAATCCGGTGTCGCCTTGTTCGCCTTGTCGACGGGTGCCTATAAGAAGCAAGAAAATACCTCGTTCCAGACTAACGACGTCTCTCTTTCGGCAAGTACCCTGGTCCAACGCAGCCTTGCTCCGAATCGGCATGCTGACAGGGGAGGGGGGGACGAAAGAGGCCACGCGTCCACTATAGCCTGCAGGCAGGCAGCCTGATGCCTCTCCATACCGTGAATCTGAATCGACCGGGGTCATGAGATGGCATTTCAAAGTCTCGTAAGTGCTATGCGGGACAGCGGGGGAGAACCGCTACCGGGCGCAAAAGCGAAAACCAAAGAACTCGTTCCCGCTGGCATTCCCAGGTGGACGGCGACTCTCGGAAGATACCCACAGCGGCAATCTAAAATGTTGTCTACCGAGGACAACCCTACTATTGTTCGTCTATCGGATGCCAAGAGTGATGTTCGTGTCTTGGGGTTCCAGAGGCCGAGCCCCACCACCTCCGCCCCCGATACCGCTTCCGTCCTCCGGTGCATCCTCCGCACCGTCGCCCTCGCCGATGCGCCCCCCTACACCACCGTCTCCTATACATGGGGCTCCCCGACGCCAACGGCAACTGTTTACATCAATGACCGCCTCATGGAAGTCAAAGCAAGCTGAGCAACAGCCTTTTAGTGGATCGATGCCTCACCAGCACACTGATCGTTCTGATGCATTGTTTTGGCGTTCGGGGTGCGACTGGATAAAGCCGCAAGGTCTCAGGGGGCGCGGGACTGCGCAATGACGGGCTGAAGTGAGTACAACTTGTCAAGTTCCACGTGGGTCACCCTGGAATTTATTAGTAACGTGATATCCTTGAAGTAGAGGGACTGAAGTTATTCATACATTGGGATCTTTTCTGAGTTCGTCGAGCGTAGCCTCGTCGAACTCGCCGGCATACCCAGCAAAATAACCGAAGATGAATCTGTCTGTGATGTTCTTTCCGGCGGTGCATTGGCGGCTCAACCAGCGGAGATGGGAATTAAGATCTTTGGGGTCGATACCGCGTCGTAGACTGATGATGTATCTATTCCGTGGAGGAGATAGCGCGGGGCGTCGTGGGAGGGCGGCGACCAGGGCCGTGATGCGCTTCGAGCTGGTCATTCTATGAGCCAGGAGGGAAATGAGCTGGAAGGAGATGATGAGAGGACAGCCAAGGTCACACGGCGAACTGAGATGGGGAGAAATGCACACATTAAGAAAACAAGAGGATTTCTTTTTGCCTTGCCCGTACATATTTTCCACCTTAAAAATGCTAAAGTAAGGTTGGAGGTAACAGAGAAGGAAAGAAGCACAGACCGAGACCCAACGCATAATAGGTCAATACGGGAAAACCAAAATCAGAAGGCAGCTTCCTTTCCAATCTGTTGATATCTTGGTCAAGGCAAGTAAAGTTTGATGGGTAAGTACCCAGGTGGATTAACTCAAGCGATATCCGAGGGTATTTTCTAGGAGGAAAACAACACCTGAGTCCTACGGGAAAGAAAAAGGACAAAAAAATGCTACGAGGAAATCTCCAGCTATGAGAACGACTTGCCGTTGCACGGTTCTCACAAGATCCCCAAGATTGTTTCCGTGCTCCTGGCAACTTGCAAATGAGCTTGATTCTCCTATTTCGACACTAAGGGAATTCCGGCATAGTAATTTGGCGACCGTTTTTGAAGTTAAACAAACCAAAATACAAGACTTTTCGGATTGACCACTTGTGAGCCATTCGGGTACGGCAATCAAATGCCCTGAACCGCTAGAGGATGATAGAGAACTATTCGTCTGCCCACACTTTCGTGCCCGCCGGGCACTCGAATCACGTGCGGCGCCCCCGTGGAGTTCACGATGTGCACCTCCAAGGCGCCCGGGGCCCACCTACGGAGTCACGATCCGCGGTGTGGCCCTCCAGCGTCTCCAGCCATCAGGATTCCAGTCGGCCGGCGCAACGACACGCCGGCTGGCGACTGTTGGATCGTCGTAACCTGTGGCAGCCCCGGACTCGAGTTTTCAGCTGGGGAAGACACGGCCCGAGACAGCGGTTACTCGCAGATCCAACGTTGGGGGAGTGTTCGTGACAGCCAATTGCGGATTTGTGGCCCGGGTTCCAGTATTTAGTTTTCCTATCCCAACGTCGGTTCATCTCATCGATGTTACTTTCGGCATGAAGAGAATGAAACATGTTCCTCGGAGAATGAACAACATGCCCGAGACACCTTGATGACGTCCGAATGTACCATAGAGCCGCCTGCGGTAGCCTTGGGGGTATCTTTTGCTGGCTGGAGCAGCTATATTGATGACTTTCACGATACGTCAACGTGCCTGCTCGGCGGCCTAGACTGCATGCACATCAGAGGTTTCCAAGGTCAATTGCAACTTGAGGGAGACCTCCTGCGGATCTGGGGAACACTTTGAAGTCCGGTCGGTCGCCAAAGTCCAGTAGAAATTGCATATGCTACATATTAGTAACCTTGACGGTTGTCCGAGGGTTGAAGCGGCAGAGAATCTGAGACAGTTCATCTACAGCAAAGGTTTGACTGGTTGGCGGCGAACCATGTACAATGCAGTAAGCCGTGAAGTTATTGTGATGGTGACCCAGAATTGAAGCCATCGTGAGTTTTTTTTGGGTCAATGTGGGGAGTGGTTTGCGGGCGGGTTCGCGAGTCTGCGTAGAGTGAAACTATATCGCTGTTAGGTTGATGCCATCCGAAGAGCTCCTCCATCCCATCTCATCCCAGAACACCCGCGATGACGCAGTTTCGCACCTTTCGGCAAGAAAAAAAGGAAGAGAAAAAACTTTAGAGGCCTCCGCCGTGTCCTGCCGACATTTTTTCTTTACTGCCGAGGCTCTCCTTTGATGCGTCGGGGCCAGTGCAGATCAACATCAACGACTCGCGGTGAAAAGAACGAGATCAACAATGCGACTCTGCGTCAACCATGATCTTCTGGCTGTCATTCATCCTGACTCGTGCCACGTCGGGCGTTGATTGATGCAATTGAGGCTTATTTTGCGTGTCTCGGAGGCAGTGTGGTAATGCACCCTATCTTGTCATCCATGGCCGCTTGATGCGTTGTTTTTTTTGTAGTTTGCTATTATTTCTTGCCTGCATTAGACGGGCGCAGGCCGTATCACATTGCGTAGGTAGCCAGTGACAGTGATAGGTAGATGGAGATATGATGCGTTCCATTCTTGGGAAGGTTTTCCGCCAGGCGCGTTTCGCTGTTATTCTCGGCTATCCCTACGTTCGCGCGAAACGTGCGTTACTGGCCTGCCTCTTTCTGCCCGATCTCGATGCATTAAGACGTAATCTTACCGCAGCAGCAGCAGCTTGCACGAAATCCCTCAACGAAACCAAGTTTGACTCTGCAGTCTCGCCAGGGATGTCGGCCGGCAGAATTTTGGAAATTCAGATCGCCGACCAACGGCAACGGGCTTGCTACCAAGGCGCGAGTGCACCGCAAGAGAGAAAACCCATTATCAATGCTATGCCGACCAAGGTGGGACCCTCACCCTGCTCACCCTGGTGGTCCCCATCACCGGTGTGTGAAGGTCAAAAGATGGCCAATAATACCGATCCTATTGGGATTCTTGGGTTCCCTTCATGCACCATGCTCGCAGAACACAGGTGAGGGACTTTTATTTTCCCTCCTTCACCTTGCAGATGCGGCTCCACCAGAGATCTGCCTCCCAGTCTCTATGTGTTGTGTCGATGATACACCTATCACTCGAGAGGACGTCGACCGTGAGACGGGGTCCTCTTGGGTCTCACGGCCTTAGCGACCTCCACATCACGAGGCATTTACCCAGTGAGAGGTCCTCGTCGAGTTCCACAGTCACGCCAGGCAGGCTGGGAGGCTCGAGAGGAGGCGGGTTCGGCGGTCGTTGCCTTGGACGAGAGATAAAAAGTAAACTGGAGAACGCGTGGGTCCCTCTCGATAGGGCCTTGTCTCAGCGCAAAAGTACTCGAGAGGGCACCGAGAGGTGGCAGGGAATAAGGTACCTGCTAACGCGACTGATAGGAGGTCGGTATCGACTATCGACAAGCAGGACAAGGATTGCGGGAGGCTCTTGGACAGTTGATGCGGCCTGCAGGCAGGAACCTCACTGCTCAGGATGTACACCAATGTACCAATGTACGTAGTAGTAATAGGCGCGGCTTCCTTCGCGGCTTCTCGAGGCAATAGCAACAGACAATCCGGATGTCTCCTGCCGATCTTGCTCCCTGGAGAAGCCATCAGTGCCTTCCAACTTCCTGGGCTGGTGGCTTGGCGTACATGTGAAAACTTTGAAAGATTTTTTTTTTCCCTTCCCTTCCTGATTATCGTTCTGATTTCTCCTTTGGTGAATAGACAGCGTCCATCAATGGGGGCCTCTAACGGTGAATCAGGGTCTCGGTGCAGAGCCAACCAATCCTTTCTGAAATCCTGCGATCCAATGCCGAGTGAAGCCAAGCTACCAAGGCGAGGCCAAGACAGAACAAGGCCACCTCAGTGACACCTCACCGACGAGTCTACGACGGAAGATAGCCGATAAGCGCTCAGTCCGTGTCTGCTCCCTCCTTGAGTCCCAGTCCCAACAGATGTATCCGTATCGCCTTTGGAAACTGCCACAGAGGACTTTCTGAGGCAGCCCGGGCGAGGGAAGAGCGGGCCCTTCCGAAGGCTCCCGATAGGGGTCCTGCAGGCTACATGCCTCCATCTCGCCCTGCACAGTGGTGCATCGGGACCCTCCAATGACATCACGGCAGGGCCTGAAACCACGTTCCTGAGTCTCGCAGGGGACGCCGCCAATCAAAGAGGCGCCGCAGGGTTCAGTACTTCCCTAACGGGCCCGCGAGCGACGGTGGACGGGACGCTAGAACAACTTTTTTCACCGTATTAATTACAGACGAGTTCCACACAGCACCACCTAGCAAGTAAGCACCTACCCTCAAATCACATCGCGATAATATCACATATCGGCGGGACGGTGAAAGAGAACGGCCAACCAGACAACCACCAACCCAACACTAACAGCACAGACAGACAGAAAGGTACGTGTGATTGGATGGCAAACTCGCGACTCGCATCCCGCATCCCACATCCCATCCCATCCCCTCGCGTCCAGTCCTTCTCCAGAGCAATAACCACACCTTCCTGCCGACGCGAAGTTGCACATCTCCGGGAACTTTTCGGACTTCACGGTCCAGTTTTCTGATGGAGCATGGCCTCAGTGCACCACACAAAATTTGAGACCGAGGCACCACGTTTTGGCCCGGTCCACCTCCATCCACCTCTTCGGTGATAACTTCGGCAGCTTGACGTCATTCTTGAGAGAAATGTCGCTGTCGCTTAGTGCGGCTTTCCACTGGCAAACACCTTACCCAGCACACCGTATTGCGGACCTCCGTGGACCGTGGAGGCAGAGAGCCCGGGGGACGGCAGCTCTGCCCTGGGCGCGCGGCTATCATAACGGTTCGGCTGAAAGTGAAACGGCGCCAATCCTACACGGCTACTGTGCGTGTACGTACACCCTGCACTGCATTGAACTGCACTGCTCAGTAGATATTGCTTCCCGCCTATCAACTCGAATACGGATCTACTTCCATCAATGTGAACAACATGCCCTGATAACTCGGGAAAAGCAAACCGAGCCATCCCTATATTTTCTAGAAACCTTCTGAAAACTAACTGCCATACGCAGGGTTGACGTTCAAGGATCGCAATCCGTGCGTTTTTCTTTTCTTGCCATTTGCCACCACGCTAGATAGCCGGGTAGCAAGGTTTGATGAAATTTTCTTGAGGCTCAACAACATTGTCTTGACTATAGTTCAGCCTCATATCCAAGATCAAGACACCATTTCGTCTGATACACAGCCTTGAATCGACGAAACCTGGATCGCCTTCCCATGCCATGCCGTAGCCACCACAAACACTAGTCGGGGTTCGGGATGGGAGCTGAGGGCCTGCGAAGCTGCGGCCACCCTGACTCGGACGCGGGTCCATCGGCCCAGCACCGGCGGAGACACGGCACGTCATCGGCCCATCCCCCGGCGGAGCAGCGGCCCAGCGCCGGCGGAGAACTTCTACGTCATTGGCTCCAGTATCAGCGGGTCGCTGGCTCCAGCCGTAAGTTGAAACGGGGCATGAACACGGCACCGTCGAGACAATGGACCGTCACCGACTGGGAAACCGCCGCCACCGACTCGACAGAGGGCAGAAAAAAGTCCAAAGCACATGCAGAGAGATACAGACGACCTGGAGATACCGACTCGACATCGACAACGGGGTACCGACCCAGATTCGACGGGGCACCAACCCAGCAAGTACCATACGTAGTACATTCACGTTCCTGGCCTTACAAGCTACACTCCCTCACCTTCACCTAGGGACGGGACATTTACGGCGGGTCCGCCATAGGCGATAGGAAGACGCCATCGGTCCGAAAGAGGAAATGGGAGACCATCCACCGGAGACGTCTTGAAAGGATAAAAAGGACAAGATATGTCGATGGAAATGGATCTTTTGTTTCCCATCATCCCACATCACTTCAATCAACTCTCAAAGACATTCATATACCTTCACCCGCCCTCTTCAACCGTTTCTTCCTGATACCCTATCCTCCAGAGATTCTCGACGCTTTCGATTCACCACAACACACTCTTCCCACCTCAACAACACCAAATCTATCACAATGGCCGCTGTTTTCGCCTCCCGCAAGCCTGAGCTCGGCATGGAGAAGGTTATGCCCACTCGCCAGGACTCCGGCTACGCCTCTCCCTGCGACTCCCCCCGCCTGACCGTCCAGCTCAACGACGGCAACGAGATTCCCCAGATCGCCCTCGGCGTCTACAAGGCCCCCAACGGACAGGAGACTGAGGACGCCGTCACCGCCGCCCTCGACGCCGGCTACCGCCACATCGACTCCGCCGCCCGCTACGCCAACGAGGAGGCCTGCGGCCGCGCCCTCAAGGCCTGGCTCAAGAAGACCGGCACCCCCCGCTCCGAGGTCTTCGTCACCACCAAGCTCTGGGACGCCGACCACGGCTACGAGGCCACCTTCAACGCCCTCTGCGACTCCCTCAAGAAGTTCCAGCTCGACTACTTCGACCTCTACCTCATCCACTCCCCCTCCGACGACAAGGACAAGCGCATTGCCTCCTGGAGGGCCCTCGAGACCGCCCAGCGCCTCGGCAAGGTCCGCTCCATCGGCGTCTCCAACTTCGGTGCCAACCACCTCCAGGAGCTCATGGCCGAGACCACCGTCGTCCCCGCCGTCAACCAGATCGAGGTCCACCCCTTCTGCCAGCGCCAGGACCTCGTCGACGTCTGCCGCCAGCACGGCATCGCCATCGAGGCCTACTCCCCCCTCGCCCGCGGCAACAAGCTCGAGGACCCCAAGATCGGCGAGATCGCCCAGAAGTACGGCAAGACCCCGGCCCAGATCCTGCTCAACTGGAACGCCTCCCGCGGCAACATCGTCCTCCCCAAGTCCCTGACCGCCCACCGCATCAAGTCCAACTTCGAGTCCTTCGACTTTGAGCTCTCCCAGGAGGACATGGCCGCCATCGACGCCCTCGAGGAGAACTACGTCACCGGCTCCCTCCACAAGACCGAGGACTAAATTGCCTCAACACCTTGATGGGATGTGCCTCCGCGGCACAAACACACACACCCCGTCGTTCGGCACCACCGCTGGGATACCCAGCAACCTGAGCATTCCTCCCATCCTGAGAGAGGCTACGATACAGCCTTTTGCATCTGCCGGCACGACGGAATTCGCACGTCGTCCACCCAGGACATGCACGGAGTTGATTTGCTACCACCGGCGCCGTCGGCGCCCTCTTCCCCCGCCGAAGAGCTTTTTTTGTCATGGAAGGGAGTTTTTTTTTGGGTTTTCGGGATATCATAGATCAGACTGCATATGCATAGACTTTTCAAAAGCTAGACGAGCGAGCTAGACTACATCAGGTTCAAACCTGACATGAATTTACGGCTTTAAATGAACTCTTCCCTTCCATCGTGACTTGTCCCAGTGTAGTGACTAAAGCGAAGCTTCCCTCTCAAAGCTTTGGATGTTTGTGATCTGACTTGGCCGTGTTGAAGCTAGAACACCTCACAAGAAAGGAGGTCTCTTATCAGCTTGCATCTTTATCTCTGATCGGGATCGTGTCATGGTTCCAGATCTGTGGGGACCAAACTCACGATCCGACGCAAGGGACACTGCCCGCGTGTTCGTGCTGCCCATCCCCACTGATAACCCTATCTGAGGCTGATCACGATGCATATGGGTCAGACCAGGGACCGATAAGATACTCACGAACGTTTGCGCATGTGAAAAAGCATCCCACGTCAGAGTCAGGAATGAGTAACTCTGTCTGGTCTTGTGTACAACCAAGCCTGCACAATATCGTCATTGAATAATCGCCCTTCCCCGGGAAAAACAAAACATACTACAAACTTATTGCTAAAGGCACAAGTTACCGATTGTTACTTAACTCATACATGATACGACATATAAAAAGTCGATACCCTACCCGAATCAGTCTTTCCACTGGTGTCCGTTGGCACCGATGGTCCTGCCCTCGTATTGGTAGCGCTCCTCCAGCTCAAAGTACTTGTTGAACCCAACCCCCTCGCACACCTCGGCGTAGGACAAGACCGTCGGCGGCTTTCCGACCGTGAAAGATCCCTTCAGCGCCTCCAGAGTCTCGCGGATGCTCTTCAGCTTGGCCGCTACCAGAGTCCAGGGGTAGGCGACTCCGCAGTACCCGAGCTCGCCCAGGTCCTTGGCGGAGAGGTTCTCCGTCTTTCCGCCCTCGATGATGTTGGCAAACACAGGGAAGTTGAGGTCCTTGCGGAGACGCGCCATGGATTCGCGATCCGGCAGGGCCTCGACGAAGACGGCGTCCACGCCAATCTCAATCGCCTTACGAGCCCTGGCGAGGGCCTCGTCGTAGCCCAGGATAAGACTGTCGGTACGGGCGAGGATCCAAATATCCAGGCCTTCGTTCCTGGCGTCGACCGCTGCTTGCCAACGGGCGTATGCCTCGCTTCTCGACACCACGCTCTTGCCTGCAGTATGGCCGCATCCTGAAAGACAGTCAGACCCAGGCCGGTTATGCAGCGGATGGGGACAGAAAGTACTTACTCTTGGGCCAACTTTGGTCCTCAATCATGATTCCAGCCGCCCCCGCAGCTGCAAATCTACCCGGGAGACGGTTAGCATCTCGGCATCAATGAAAAACCTCCCGCGTAAAACTTACCCCTCCACCGTTCTCCTGACGTTCATGGGTCCTCCGTAGCCGGTATCCCCGTCAACGACCACCGGGACGCTGGTCGCTCGCACGACCTCTTGAACCTTGGCGGCAACTTCCTGGAAGGCGATGTACCCGGTGTCGGGCAGGCCAAAAGCCGAAGCCATGGCGTAGCCGGCCAAAAACACGAGCGGGAAGCCGGCCTCCTCGCAGAGGCGCGAGCTGAGGGCGTCGTAGCTGCAGACGTGGGCGACGATCTTGGAAGGGTCCTCGTGTGCCTCCTGCATCATCGACCGCACCTTGGACGCCTGCAGGGACGGGATCCGTCCGCGCGAGTTGTTCAGGTCGATCGTGACGTGGTCGCCGTCCTTCTTGATGTTGGGCAGCTTGCTCGCCTCGAATTGAAAGGGGTAGGGCTTGGTGTTGACGATGGACTTGGACATGGTTGCGGTGGTGAACAGAACGTTTTCTGGCTTTTGGTTTGTCTTGGGAAGATCAGGTTTCTCGATGCGATGCAATCTTGCACTTCAGTCCCATGGTAGAAAGATCTTGTTCCGTTATATACTGGTTTCATCGATGAAGAACATATCTCAGGCCCGTCCGATTCTCGGAGCAGTAACTTTGCAGAATTGGCTTTTGTGATACAGTGACATACTCCCTGACCCCTAGCTCCGAGATAAGTCCCCTGGCCAGGCGCAGTTGCTAGGATCGAGCTTCATGCGGGGAAGCTGGGGCCAAGGAGATCCGCCTGCAAGGACGGATCGACGCGGATAGTCGCGGAGTTGTCGGAGAACAGTTTCCCTCAGCATGGCAAAATGATTCCAACTCCTTCGCTCAAGCTGCTAATTGCATACTTGTCAGAGAGCATTTGCGGGGTAAGAAAGTGTTGAATGTCGATGAAATGGATTATGTTGACGAGTCTTCCAACCGACCAGACTTCCGGAACTCTCGAAATTATCTCTTGCTGAGACATCAAGTTGATGCTCCTTGGCCGACGATGAGCGACGAACAACGGGACGGGCCTCCCGTCGATCCGGATGCAAGCGGCTCTCCGCGGTACAAGCGGACATACGTCGCCTGCGACTCTTGCAGGTCTCGCAAAGTCAGATGCATCATGGGAGAGAAGCCCCCCTGCGCGAAGTGCAAGCGAGAGCATCGAGATTGCAGGTTCGACCGCCGCCCGAAGACCGCAAAGCACAGAGAATTGCCAGCTTGGGCTGGAAAACGGACATCATCTCGAATCGATTCATCCCCAGCGCGCCAGACACGGACGACGCAGCGGGGGGCGTCGTTGCTGTCGTTACAAGAAAGCGAACCAGAACCCCGGCATGAAGAGACGGCCGTCGAGGATATCGCTCCGCCAACCTCTTCGGAAAGCGGCCGCACGCTTTGGCCTCAGCCTTCGTTGCAGGGCAATCCATCATTCTCGGATCGAGTTGTGTCAGGCCTCGTAACCGGGTCCAACGACGCGCTCGACGTGCTATCTGATGCTGCGACATTGATACACAACTCGACGATCTCCCCTTCATCTGCCCCTCTGTCGACTCAACAACTTCACTATTCAAGCGAGGCACCTATTGCTGTTCCGGTCGGCGGACCGCCCGGATGCCAGGGCGGTGTTGGGTTTGCCATCTTGTCATTGTCTGAACCGGCTGACAGCACTCTGGACATGTGGGACAAGTGTCGATTTGTCCGACAAGGATGGTTCACGTCTCAAGAAGCCGTGACATACATCGATCTGTAAGATACTCCTACTGCAACATAGTTCCTTGAGGTGTGATTAACAATTCAATCAGCTTCTTCAAGTATCTGTCCCCGTTATCCGCGGTTGTAACCAACCAGTACCGCAGCCACGAAGCACATCCGGCCCTGATATGCGAAGAATCGATGCTCTGCTGCACACTACTCATGATTTCATCGCGGTTTTTCATGCTCCCGGGTGCCGGCGGGGCCTCCAGAAGCCACTTGATTCATAACCGGCTATGGCAGTACTGCGAGACCCTCATCAAACGAATCATTCTTGGTCAGGAAAAGATTTCGACTGCTAAAATGAGAATCATTGGTACGATTGAGAGTCTGTTGCTGATTTCAGACTGGCACCCCCGCGCGGTCCACTTTCCCCCAGACACTGAGGGCTGGGACGCGGGACTTGTCGACACGGAATACGATCGTCGGAATCGCAAGCGCGTTAACAACGAAGACCCACTGGTCCGCTGGCGCAAGGACGTATTCGATCCAGCCAAAAGAGCTAGCAGGATGTCGTGGATGCTTCTCGGGCTGGCGACCAATCTTGCATACGAGCTCGGCATACTATCGAACGATTCTTCCGCATTCGAGTCTGCCTTAAACAAGGAGGGAAGCCGTCGGTATCGGACGCAAAAGCTTCTATACGCCTACATGACGCAAACTGCTACTAGGCTAGGCTACCATTCCGTGTTGCCAGAGAGTGTCTGCATCGCCGCATCACGGTCTACCATGAAGGACACAACTGATACAGCACAGCTATCATGGAATACCTATATGGACGCTTATCTCGAACTATGTCGCCTTTCCAAGATAGCATCTTCGATGTTCTTCCAATCAACAGGCCATCTGCAGGGAGTGCTTCAGAACGATAACTACCCAGAACTCTTAGACCATTACCAGGAATCGCTCTGCGGCTGGCATGACACATTTGAACCGACGTTCAAAAGTAAGAAGTCCTTCTCTAAAGGATGGGCTCCAGGCTGACGGAGGATCCAGATATGCTTGAGCATCTCCGAGATTCGCTTCTCATAGAGCTGTATCACTTGAAAGCTTGTATCGGTGCAATCTCGATCCAGGCTGTCGTACAGAGAGCGACGCGCTGTGCGACGAGGAGCCCAAAGGACGGTTTTGCCGTCTGCATGACTGCACAAGACGCGAGGTTTTTGCAGGAGGTCATATCGGATAGCAGCCGCGCGCTTCACATCGCAACAGTGACCCCCTTCAGAACGCACTTGGCATATGCACCAGACCGTACTCGCTTGAATGTCATATCGGCATCGGTATTCCTACTGAAAGCAATCAGCATCGGGTCACCAGCAACAGATCTTCAAGCAGCCTTCGAGACGTTGGGACAGTGCACGACAACACTCAAGACCTACCCGCCGGACGACATGGACTTCGCCATGAGGTACGCAGACCTCATAGAGAAGCACACTTTTCACATGCGCAGTAGCTTCTCTTCGTCATCCCAAAGCCAGGCTGGGAGATGCTCAGGCCAACCGGCTGGGGATGGCGGTGGGCAAGACGCGTCTGCCAGCATGGCCGACTTCGATATAGAGGCATCGACACGCCTGTTCGACCAGGCAGGAGGTGATCCCTCGGTACTGGATCTGAGTGACTTCTGGAAAGCTTCCCAGTTCGACGCCAGCATTGCACCTTTCGGAGAGACCGCCGACCAGCTTTCTCAAGGGTTCGACATCGACTCGCTCAACTTCTTATGGAACCTGCCAGATATTAGCGGGTAATTTCAACGGAGAGAAAGCGTAGAGAAACATACCTGCTCTAGTCTCAAGTGAAAAGTAGATGTTTGCTTCGGGCAACAAATTGTCTTCAACCCCGCTCATTAACCGAAACGGATCACCGAGAAGATGAAAAGGTCGGATTCCGCAACGCCAAACGAAAATTAACCGAGATGGGGCATACGATTCAAAGGCAGTGGCCCAATTGAAACATGCCCAACGAGCACAAATGCCGTCAAGCCGTGCCTGTCCGTGCTGTGCCGCGTCGGTCCGCATAGGTCCGCGGCCATCCGCATGTCTCCGCGTGAACCCGCCCCGATCAGGCCCCGGAGATCCGCTTTCGTCGCGCCACGCCTTGGCTCGAATCTTCCCCGCAAAGGACATTCGGCATATGATGTAAAGCGGCAACTATGTATGTATGCTCCAAGTTCGTGTGATTGAACCAAGGACAAGACGATGCCAAGGCAATCGGGGAACCGGGCGCTAGTGGAACACGATGGCTGTTAACAGGGAGGATTTCGTGGGGTAATCTGGGGAAGCGCAGGGGGGCGACTTAATGGGGAGCTGGCTATGGCAGTAGTCGACGGGCCAATATAAGTATCCGTTTGTGTTGAGGCCAGAAGAGTGTCATTCGTCAAGCCTCTTGTTTCTTCATCTCTGGCTCCTAGAATTATCAAACATGGCTCAACGAGCCGAACACAACAATTGTGAAATGGTTTCAGCCGGCCCAAAGAAGGAGGAAGTTCCAGAGTGCCACCACCTCGAGAAAGGTGAAGACGGGCTCACGATGGTTGTCAACAACACTGGTCACACCGGAGCCAGAAAGACAAACAACCCGGCCGAGGTCAAGCTCAAGAGGAAACTCGACTTCCTCATTCTCCCTGTTCTGTGGGTTATGTACTGGTTCAAGTAAGAGGGTTTCGGTCCCATTCCGCAAGAGTCCCAATAACAAGAACCAGCTACCTCGATCGCAATGCCATCACCGTTGCACGGCTGGACGGCATGGAAGACGAGCTCAACATGTCATCCACCAAGTACCAAACTTCTGTTTCCATCCTTTTCGTAGGATACATCCTCGGACAGATCCCGAGCAGTGAACACATGCCCCCTTTCCAGCTTTGGGGCAGACTACTAATTCCGTCATTCTCAGACATGTTGATCACTCGCATCAGGCCCTCGCTGTTCATGGCAGGAGCTATGGCTCTGTGGGCCGTTGTCAGTACACTCACCGCCATTACCAAAGACTTCAAGGGCCTCTTGCTCACCCGTTTCTTCCTGGGAATAACGGAAGCCCCCTTCTACCCCGGTGCGCTCTACATGCTTGCCATGTTCTACACCCGACAAGAAATCGCGACCCGAATATCTATCCTCTTCACGGCCAATATCTGTGGGACCGCCTTCGCTGGTCTGATTGCAATTGGTGTCTTCCAGATGGACCAGGTGGCAGGCCTCAGTGGGTGGAGGTGGCTCTTCATCATCCAGGGAATCATCACCTTTGTGATCTCGATCGCATCGGCTTTCATCCTCCCAGACGAGCCCCTGAATACACGGTGGCTATCGGAAGACGAGAGACGCCTGGCTCACTCCCGCGTGGCGAGGGATACTGTCGACCTGCATGAAAACACGAGCACTTTTGCCGGTCTTCTGGAAGCCTGCCGCGATCCGCGACTCTGGGCGCTGGTCCTCATGCAGCATTTCCACATGGCCGCCAGCAACTTCAAGAACTTCTTCCCCACCATTGTCGAGACGTTGGGCTTCAGCCGGAACGTCACCCTAGCTCTAACTTGCCCGCCGTATCTCGTCTCTGGCATCATCTCCATTGCATGGGCCGCTAGCTCTGGTAAGATCCTATGTTCGCCCTACCCACAGTCTATCCCATCCTAACAGGGCCCGACAGGACACTTCAACGAAAGAGTCTGGCATATTACCGTTGCAAAGGTTGTGGCTGTCTTTGGCTTCGTCTTGGCCTGCAGCACCTTGAACGTCGGCGCCCGCTATTTCGCCATGTGCACCTTCGCGACGGGGGTTTACGCCTGCAATTCTGTCATCTTGGGCTGGGTATCCAGCACATGTGGACAGACCAGAGAAAAGAAGGCAATCTCCCTGGCCCTGGTGAATACGATTGCAACCCTTAGCCCTATATATACCCCGGTAAGTTGCCAATTGACGTTGTTCTCCATCATTTGCCCCGATCGGATCTCAGAACTGACTTATTGCAGTACCTTTGGCCGTCCTCAGACGAGCCTCGCTACACCATCGCCATGGCTTCAAGTGCGGCGTTTTCCCTGACAGCGGCAGTTCTTGCATGGGCGTTGAGGTTGATGCTGGTCAAGGAGAATCGGAAGATGCTTCGGAGCGGAACACAACAAACATTGCTCTATAGCTACTAGAAGTTCACCACGCTAACTAAATGACTCTGAAATTACCATTGTTGTTACATCATGTTCACTTGTACCTCCTTGTTGCCTTGGCACTGAACTTCCTACCGTTCCTCGGTGCAACTGCCGATTGCATGAGACAGAGCGCCGAGCACGCAGATGTCATCAGACTCGGATGGATAGCAGAGTTTCAGTGCTCCCTTGTTGCTCAACCTCAACTCCGACAGCTTCTTTTCCAGGCAAAGACGCAGATACTTTGACTTCGAGTAGGAGCCAGCGAGAAGAACATGCTACAGGGCGCAAAAGCAGTCAGACCAGGGTCCAAGAGCAGCATAGTTTGACACCGGGTACTCACCGAAACTGCAACATCCTTGTGGATGTGCTTAGCAACCATTGACTCCAGCATCTTCTCGATCATGATCACGCTTCTGTTCAAGCATTTCGCGACCTCCGCGTTGGTGAACTTGAGACGTCCATGCTGAAATCCGGGGGCGCCTGAGGGCATCTCGAACTCCACCGTCCAGTCCCGGCCGTTGTTCTCGAAGTCGGGGAGTATCAATCGCTCAAATTGTTCACAGCAAGACTGAATGATGTCCTGGATTGAAGACTCGTCTACTTTGCGACGCAATTCGCGGACGGTGAGCAACAGTTGATCGGAGACGAGCTTCGCAAACTGTACTTGGGCATGCTTGGATCTGATACACAATGCGTGGTTAGATCTTAGATCTTATGGGTATAACACAGAAAGCCCAGGCAATAATCAGGTCGGAAACCTGAGATGGCACTTGAAAGGGGGGCCGGGGACGGGATACATACCCTGCTATTTCCGCCAAGTAGTCTGATTGAGACTCAGTGATCTCAACATAGTTCTCAGAAACTCGCTGGAGGAAGTAAGGAATGCAATCAACCAGCTTCTCATCGCCGTTGAGAACTATGACGGCTTGGGGTGCGACGAATGGGTCGTCAGGGTCCGGAATAAGAGCCCCAGAGTCGAGGTAATACTGTACTACGGCGTAAGACTTGGGGATGACTTTCGCGTGCTGCAAAAGCATGGACTTCTCTAGAATATGCGTCCAGGACTGCCACATTGTTCGCTCCAGGATATCCGGGATGGCGTACACGACGCCCTCGACCCTGAGGGAGATAATCGCACCCGAATGTAAGGCAGATTGTCCACGGCGCATGATGCGGGCGATTTCTGACTCAATGTGTCGTGTCGTTGAGACATGCTCGGCCAAGAGGTCCCTCCTGTCTCCCAATAGCTGTGACGTCTGTTCCAGTGAGTCGGCCGCGTTGTATTCACCGGGCCAGCAGCGTGGATATGCTACATCAACTGTATAGCGCGAGTCGTCTGTGAGAGGTGACTTCGGACGATTGGAATGTATGGAGTAGGTTGCTTTTCGGAAGAAGTCCCTCACCCCAAGTGTCGGTGTCTGACTTGGGGCGTCTTGTTTGGACTGGAAAGTCCAATGTTGTTAGCCAAAGAGCATTGGGACGGATGGGTTCAGCTCACCTTCTCGGGCATCTGACAAATGGTCGTCTCCTCTTGCCCCATGTTCAAGGCTATCGAGCTCGTGGAGCTCACGCCTGCAGAAACCCCAACAAAACAGGTTCCTGGAGTTGGGGTGGACCTGAAGATGGGCAGAAACTGTGCCGGGCTTGAAGGGCCTCTTGGCCTAGGCTCACCGATGTTGCCAATGTCGTTACGCACAGTCCATCTCGTCCTCGGACTTTCCGTGTTCTGTAAGTCCGATGAAGACTTCAGTCTCGTGAGCTGGTGCGCGTAGCTCGACAATGGTGTCAGCGGTGTTGTTGGTGTTGCTGGTGATCGCGGGCTTCGATCAATGCTGGGCGATGTGGTGCAAATGCTCGTGTCTACGACCTCGAGCGTTGAGTAAGAGTCATCGATCTGAGAGCCAAGAGTCTCCTCGATGTAAGGTGATTTTGGCGACAAGCGCTCCTTTGACCTTTCAGTATGAGGGAACCACTCATTTGGGATGTTCAGCTGGGGTGGCGCCTGTCTCGCCTCTCTATGAGAAGAATTACTCCCCATTTGAGTTGTCTCCAGGCAAATGCTTGGTCGGCCCTTAACATCAGGCCCCTGCTCGAGATCTTGGGACGGGATTTGGAGGATTGGCCTTTTGAGACTCTTGATCGCCTCGGCCCTTGACTCTGGCTGAGAGCCCGGAGTATGGTTGTGCGAATGGCTCCTTCCGAGCCCGTTGATGCTAGCGGAGACCGGCGTTTGGGAAGAGAACTCTCTCCCCGAGGCGCTACGCATTGGCATCGCGGTATGATTCCCCGGCAGGTGGATCCCCAATCCTTCTCTTGGGTTCATAGATGTTCCCGTGTTGTGTCGGACGTGTTGGTTTATAGGATTGAGTGAGATTCTGTCCTGAATCGGTTGCGAAAACGGGACGAAAAACTCTTTTCCTGTATCCGTCTCCTCGATTGTTCCTTCTCTCTCAATTTTGCGCATGCCTCGAGTCGGCTCATTCGAATCGTTGGGCAACACCTGTGGCACGTCTTGAACGGAGATCTGTCCAGGTTCCCGACCGTCAGACAATTCAGCCATATCGAGAACCTGGACAGATCTCCGTGAAGAGCCTGGACTGCCGTCGGTCTTCTTGGAGAAGACGGATTGTACCAGAGTGCTGTTGTTGAGAATGTAAGCTTTTGGGGAATTGAGGACCCCCGCGTCCGCTGGTGTCCATCTCGGTGGAATCGAATGGCGTATCACCTCCGCTTTCAACTCTTGCCCGCTTTTGTCGTGTATGATTGCAAAAAGCCAAACACATTCGCGATACTCCGCGCTTTCCTTGCCGAATAGCTTCTTCATTCCCTGAACTATTATCTCGCAGGTCTCGAGAGCATTCTCTAGTTGACTGCTTGCAATATTGGCGATGACAACTGCCTGCAAGAGTTGAAGCACGGGGAGATTGCTCGCTGATTTTACCTTGAGTAAAGAACTCAAAATCGCAGAAGCATGGTCCCACTTGTCTTGCAAACAGCAGCAAAGAGCAAGCTGGATGTTGAGCTGCCTGAAGTTTGTGCTCTCAGCAGTGTCTCCCGTGGAGCTCTGTATGGCCAGTCTGAGGCATTGTTCGGCTTTGCTGTAGTTCTGTGACGCGAAGCTGTCAAAGGCCACTTCTTCAAAGTTCCGAAGAATCTCGAGACCGAAGTCCGACTCGTCATCACTGTCTTCTGAAGTTGAAGGAGGTTGATCGGCAATGGCGATTGGAGCTGGACCGATGGGTGATACATCCCGGCCAGACACCACAGGAGCCGTCGGACTATCTGTTTCGAGATTGTCCTCTTCCGTAGACTCATATGCTGTCGTTAGCTTACTGGAGATCCATCTCTCGACATCGTCTCGTTTGGCATCGGGGAAAATTCCCATTACCGAGTAATTCGTGTTGGCGGTTGAGCTTGCTGTGAAATGGAATTGCTTTGCGGCTTCAGCAAGCCGCCCGAGGTTCTCGCTCTGGCGAGCAGAGAACGCATCCGGAACCGCTTCTTCGCGCTTCGATACCCTCAGAGCCTCGTGAACAAGTCCGTTTAGAATGCGGAGCTCTTTGAAAAGAGTCTCCTGGGAGATGTTGGCACGCAGGTTAAGCGAACTAGGCGCGCTATTAGTGTTTGGACGGACGGAAGAAATAGGAGTTTATGGGCAAATCTCACACACTGACAACTCCCAGGGTCGTTTGCATGGCGCAATTGGACCTCATGACCTTGAAAGTGTAATCCTGAATCTCCTCCTTATGAATCGTGAAATAGATGTTCATGTTGGTCTTTTTCAGTAACCTGGACAGGCCGTTGCCTTCTGGGTCGTATTCGCTTCTGATACGGGTGAGGAGAGCTCCAAGCCCCCCCAGGTTGGATTTGCAGTCTTCCAGGGTGCTCGCGATGTGCTTCCACATTTGATGGTCGAGGTGCGCCAGTGTGAGAGCCTGATCCTGGCACTCCCTGACGGTCTTCTGCACTGAATCCAAGAGACCAGATAGCCGCGAAACCTCTTTGCAGAGTTCCGAGACCTTGCTGTCAATGTTCTTGATGTCCTTGACCAGATCATACAACCATACGGAAAGCTGCAAACCGAGTTAGTGATGACATTATCCACCAAGGCTCCATAGACAGATCCTATGAGACACTCACGCTCGCGGCAGTTTCTGCCAGGCCAATAGCCGTGGCAGCGATTGACAGGGGATCCATTGCTGATTCGTCGGCTTCCATGAGCCCACAGAAGGTCCCAGGGGATAGATAGAGTTGGCCGAGGCCGAGATTGAGGCGATTGTTGGGAATTGTTTTGGATTGAGCCTGAGAGAGGAAGTTCCATACCGCCCCAAGGGGTGATTCACTTTTAGAGTAGATCGATTGTGCCTGCCTGGGAGAGACACTAGGCGCGGGAAGCCGCAGCCTGCTTCTTCACACCATCTCTGAGAGTGTAGCCAAGACCATCAGCTCGCAGCGCCACTGTACATCCCACGGCTATGCTTTCAAGGTCTCATTTGATGGTGTGGTAACTATGAGACAGCCTGCTGCAGCTGGGTGGTGATTCCCATGCAGCTCTGGGGAGATTGTAACCTCAGGGCTTTCAGCGACTTGCAGCGTGGCATAGCCTTCGCAAGGCTCAACCCGTGAAACCACACGGCAGGAAAGAAACGAGGCAGTACCCTGAATGAGAGAAAATAGACGCGTGCGTGAGTCCGCACATAGAAGTTGCTCGTCATGCTTTTGTTCATACGGCGTGTCTTATACACACGACTCGTCTGAACAGCAACTCTCCCACTCACGGTTAGCAGATGTCTCAGTATAGCGAGAACGGACATGAACTACATTCCGGGAAGAATCTAAGGTTCCTCGGTGCGCAGGTATATTTCGAACATATTGCCGTTACTGGGGCCGGTCTGCTGAGTCTTGTATAATGTGATTTTTGAGGCTAGGATACGCAATGTCTCTGGTAAATACGGATACATCCTCAGGCTGTGCGTGAAGGAATCGATCCTGGGTAGGTAACGTTTTCAGCTTACCGTATCATGATCTCATGCAACACTGCAGCAGTCCTCGAGTCTCGGCCTATCAAAACGGTGAGGTTCGAATTGGCTGACAACGGTGTCCCGCACGCGCCCCAGACTCCGGGCCTCCTCCGCGACAATCTTGGCTGCTGATTTGTCGCCGATGGGCGGCACAGCGCCTCTCATGCCAAATAGCAGATCAGCCCCGGAAAAGTGCGTTTGCAGCTCAGGAGGCCGCCGTCTCGGGATCTGAGGCTTTCAATGGCCGAATGTTTCTCTGCATGAACCTGCCTAATTATGGTGACGACGACTCGAGTATTGAGGCGTGTTCTCGGTGAAGGAAACGGACATTGTGAGGGAGGTAACATAAACGCCCCACTTTTCAAGCTTACTCCAAGTGCCCCACCCTGTTTATGTAAGCGGATGCTCCTAGGTCGGAAGCACGTGATGTTCCGATACCCCATGGTGGTCCACTACAGGCACGGCCAACGCCTTACATCACCAGACTCAATAGCCTCGCGGGACGTCGCGTCAAATCAAAGCCCGCTCTCCCCAGAAACCATCCAAACGACAGCCTCGCACGTTTCGAGCAAGATGTCCACCAACGCTCCGGAAAACACCGCCGAGCAGGCGCCCACTGCCCCGAACTCACAAGAGGCTCCTACCGCCGCTGCTGCTACTGGAGCTGCCGCTGGAGGCGCTGGCAACGCCGCCGCTGGTACAGCCGCTGCTGGTACCGCTGCCGGTCCCGCTGCCGGTGGTGCTGCTGCCGGTGCCGCGCCCGAGGCAGTCGCACCATACCCCGAGCCGAAGGCCATCACCCGGAAGGACATGTCGCTGCGCGAGTTCCTAACCAAGATGGACGACTATGCCCCGATCGTACGTCTTCTTCCCGTCACCGGTGCCAACTGTGAACATCCAAGCTGACGCCCGAGCCTACAGATTCCCGACGCAGTCACAAACTACTACATGACCAAGGCCGGCCTCCCCCCTCCGCCGCAAACAGACCCGCGCCTCGCGCGCCTCCTCGCCCTCGCGACGCAGAAGTTCATCGCCGATATTGCCGCCGATGCCTACCAATACAGTCGCATCCGAGCATCCAACTCGAACGCCAACAACCCGATGGGCAACCTCGGCGCCGCCGCAGGGTTCCCCATCCCCGGTCAGCCAACTGGGCCCGCCGGCGCAAAGGATCAGGGCCGCGGCGGCGCGTTGGGCATCCAGCGACCTGGATACGGTGGCGGTGGTCAGGGAGGCAGTCAGAACCGCACGGTTTTGACGATGGAGGACCTCGGCATGGCCGTGGGCGAATACGGAGTCAACGTCAAACGGAGCGAGTTCTACCGATGAGGGGCTGATTGGTTTGGGGGTTCATTACAAGGGCTGGTGTACATATATCACGGCGTTGGGCGGCTTGCTTCGGCGTCTGGGCGGCCAGGAATACGGCCAGGAGGCGCATGGTTTCGGTGCGCATTGGGCGCGCACTTTGCGCGTAGCAAAGAGAGAATGTTCCAGTAGACAGACATCCAATGATCAGCATGATGAAGGGTCATGAATGGCACGAGGCCGGTTTCTTTTATGCTACATTGCATCTCTGGTATCTTGACAGTGTTGTACAGTTGTCGCTTTTGTTTCCTCCCCAGAACGCCGGCCCGATGTTCCTCAGCAGACGTCCTCTTACAGCCTGGTCCAGATGAACGGCCTCCTCGTCCTGTCATCCGCAGTATTAGTCCTCCGCATCGCCAACCGCCGGGCGTGGATGCGACTTACGGCGAAAATTCTCCCAGCTTGTGGCCGACCATATCCTCAGTGATCGTAACGTCGAGGTAGTGTCTGCCGTTGTAGACCTGGAACTTGAGGCCGACGAAGTTGGGCAGGATGGTGGCGGACCGGGCCTGCGTCTTGATGGGGACGACCTTCTGGCCGGGCACGGGTCGGACGATAGGGAGACTGTTCGCTGCAGCGTCAGAACGGTGGACATCGATCGCGGGCACGTCGCATGGGGATGAATGGTCTTACGGGACGATGTGCGGTCCTGGGCAGAAGAAAAGTTAGCTCGCCGTTCCCCCAAGCCAATGCGATCCGCGAGAGCGAGAACTTACCCTTCCACACTGATCTCTTCAGGAGACACCTCGTAGGTTGCATTTTGGCGACTCCTTCTGGGCTTCGATGACGCTGGTTAGGATTATTCGAG
This sequence comes from Colletotrichum musicola, assembly GCA_014235935.1. Lineage (NCBI taxonomy): Eukaryota > Fungi > Ascomycota > Sordariomycetes > Glomerellales > Glomerellaceae > Colletotrichum > Colletotrichum musicola. The sequence continues at coordinate 50,474 of WIGM01000072.1, read as the reverse complement.
TCGTGCTCTTGGGCGCGATTAAGTGCCTATCGGCGGGAGGAATCCCCGAGCTTCCAGAATTTGGCGATGTCACGTGAGCAAGAGGAAGCCCCACTCATCGACCCGATCCCAAGGTCCGTCCGCCGAATCCACCTTGCCGAATCCCCGGCGCAACAACGGATCGGAAGGGCTCTTCGATATTTCTTCACGCGATGAAGTCCTGACGCACTTTTCACCGATTTTCAAGGCGTTTGGACCTGTTTTCCAGGCGCACTCCAGGCTGTCCAGTGATCATGGATCAACACCGACAAGGCTCTGCTGACTCCTCACTCCGGCCAATGCTAGGCTGTTGGTTCAACATCATCAAACCGTCACATTGGCTCACGAGATTGCAGGTGAATACATAAGTATTTATGTTGGTAACCTTGAACCGTTTCTCAATTTCACAATCAACAATACGATGCACTGAGCCTGTGGTCACGTTAGAAAGTCACTGTCGTGTCTCATAACTCCTGTAATGTTCCTGACTAATGACCTCCAATGTTCTGCCAACCAACACCTTGCGGGTCTGAACAGGCGAGTTCTTCTCATCGCCTCTGAAGTTCTTAACCGATCTTCCGATGTCGATATGAAAGCCATTTATCCTGTAACCGTGCTAACATTATCCTCCCGGCTTCGCGTGCCAGTCTGGGTCTCTCTGCGCTCCGGTTGTGATCATCGTTGTGGGGCACGTGGTCGAGTCGGCGATCCCTTAATTCCAGGCCACTATACCACGCGGAGGAAGTTTCCCCGGCCACATGAAACAGCTCAACTTAATTCTCCCTCTTCCGTGGGCCAAACATCAGTCCACAGCATGCTAGTAGAGCAAGCGACTTGCTTCTTGTTAGCATGAGAAGCTCGGCCTGTCAGCAAGTCCCGCGATGCAACCATTTTAAAGTGCGACTGGCACACCACGCTGTGTCTCGTCAAACCTGCTCATCGGTGCGGTGATGAAGCTTTAAGGAAAGTCAAGTATACAAGCAAACCATCTGCAGGCAATCTATCCCATGCAGGGGGTAAACCAACTTGGCCACGAAGCAGCCGCATTCCTCGGCACCAACGGCACCAGAACCCATTAACCAGGAACACCGCAAGGGCCAGATGAAAACCGCCCTAGGAAGTCCATGTCCCGAGATCTGCCCTTCCCTGCCGGGACTACCCCACACGGCACATCATCCATGCCAAGCAAGCTTGAGTAGCAAGGCGTGCCGCTCGCAGCCTCCAGGAGAAAACAACCTGGCCGGGTTCCCGTTGGTCAACTCTGCACTACGTTTCCAATTTTCCCCTGCCAGCCGTAGCATCTTTTGGCTTTATACATGGGACGGAGCAAGGAACTCCGTCACGATGGGGCCTTTCTCCCCTTCTCCCCCTCTCCTCCGTGCCGAAAGTTCGAACCACGCCCCCTAAACTGTAAACGAGAGGAGAAAGGGGAGGGAGGGAGGAGGGATACTTGAGATGGGCCACGAGGTATAAAGCCGCCAGCGCTCCTTGGCTGATCTGGGGTGGTGGTCTTGGCTTTTTCTGGACCTTCATCCGACCTTCTTACCTTCATTTCTCAGTCTAAACCCATTTCGTTCTCCATTTTCATTCTTTCTTCAACCATGAAGTTTACCAACTTGGCTCTGGGAGCTGTGTCTGTCGCGTCGGTCCTGGCGGCCCCCGTCGACAGCGCTGCCAAGGAGAAGCGCGCCGGCAAGTTCCTCTTTACCGGCGTGAACGAGTCCGGCGGCGAGTTCGGCCAGAACACGCTGCCCGGACAGCTGGGCAAGGAGTACACATGGCCCAATAAGTCTGCCATTGACGTGAGTGGACGATTGCTCGGCATAGAGTAGATCATTATGGACTGACTGAAGTAGACCCTGCGGGCGGCGGGTCTGAACACTTTCCGCATCGGCACCATGATGTGAGTGTTCAACCTAGGCTGATGAATGTGTAATACGTGGTTGCTGATGAGAGCAGGGAGCGCATCATCCCCGACAAGCTGACTGGCACTATCAACGAGACTTACTTCTCTGGTCTCGAGGACGTAAGTTTTTGAAGTACATCCGAAGCGAGAACGCAGCTAACCTCTGTATCGTAGCTCGTCAAGGATGTCACCTCCAAGTGAGCACAATCAGATGGAACCTTTTCCGAATTCTCGAGGCTGACCAGCATAGGGGCTCGTACGCCGTCATCGACCCCCACAACTACGGCCGGTACTACGGCAACATCATCACCAGCGCGGCGGACTTTGGCGCGTGGTGGAAGACGGTCGCGGCGCGGTTCAAGGATAACGAGAAGGTCATCTTCGATACCAACAACGAGTACCACGACATGGACAACACGCTGGTGCGGGATCTGAACCAGGCCGCCATCGACAACATCCGCGCCGCGGGCGCCACGAAGCAGCAGATCTGGATCGAGGGCAACTCGTACTCGGGTGCCTGGCACTGGGTATGTTGCACACCTAACGCACCCGAGATGAAGAGAAAGGCAAAGGATGGGTGCTGACCATAGCTGCAGATCGAGAGCGGCTCCGGCGACGCTCTCAAGGACCTCAAGGACCCCGCCGACTCGACCGGCAAGCTTCTCTTCTACGAGATGCACCAGTACCTCGACACGGACGGCTCGGGCACCAACGAGGCGTGCGTCAGCAGCACCATCGGCGCGGAGCGTCTCGCGGTGGCGACCAAGTGGCTCAAGGACAACAAGAAGCAGGGAGTTCTCGGCGAGATCGGCGCCGGGTCCAACGAACAGTGCATCACGGCCGTCAAGGGCGCCCTGCAGCACCTCTCGGACAACTCGGACGTCTGGAAGGGAGCTCTGTAAGTCGTCCCTCTCCTTGTATCTCTTGGTTTCAGTGCTGACAGAATTCAAAAGCTGGTGGGCTGCCGGACCTTGGTGGGCGGACTACATGTACAGCATGGAACCCACCACCGGCAAGGCATACCAGACGTACCTGCCTGTTCTCAAGAGCTTCGCTTGAAGCTCCGGCCGCGATGCCCGGGAAAAGTGGAGCGCGTGCCGAGTGGCGTCCGAAAGTGGAGCACCTTGACTGGGCAGGCAGGCATCGAGGTGGCGTGCGAGGCAATTGGTGCCCTGCCTCGTTCTTGCAGCATCGAAATTTTTAGCATGTAGATATTCTTTGGGGTACTTCCCAGTGTATACATCCGAAACAGATGCAACTTGTCTTGAGCGACGTTCCGAGCGTGCTGCCAGAGTATCGTGAGTCTGCTTCTCCAAGACAGCAGCAGAGTGGTATCTACCCGCGTGCATCTTTAGGAGCAACATTAAAAACGTTGGTTGGTGACGCATGATCAAATCTCAGCTGTGAAATGAGGCAAAAGGCGAGCTGTCTCCAAAAGGCAGGTGGCTCGAGCGGCGGGGCGGATACTGGAGACAGCGGAGGACAGGATTCCCCACGCTGTGGTTCAATTTGTCGAACGTGTCCTTTGCGGCCTGCACTGGGCGTAGAAGGTACAAGGACCTGTGCCTACACAGGTACTTTGATGTGTTGGTTCCAGCACGTTAGGTAGTGTATGTGCGTGTCTGCGGTAGCCTACAGTTCGCCTCCAAGCTACGGCTTGCCACCTCGCTAGATACCTAGCTAAGTAAAACCGTTGGGTGCAGCGGTAGTTTCGAGAGTTGCTAGACGTGTAACCTAGGCTAGAGGTATTGTAGTGTGCCGCGTGAAGGGTTGCTTTGCATGAGGTGGGAGAGGCCGTCGGAGAAAAGATGCAGTACAGGGTACCTAAAAGACGGCGCCATTGAAGAGAAACAGAGAGAAGCAAAAAGGGCAAATTCGCAATTCGCCATACCTCTGGACCCCGAATCCAGCCGCAAAGCGGACAACGCTAGGCGGCGAGACTGCACACCGACCACTAAAACCCCATTTACCTAGCTAAGGTTCTCAGGTACCCGGCAGGTGAGGTAGGTACCTACCTCGCTATCGAGGCACGTAGAAGCTCAGGAGGTACCTAAGGATCTCTCAGGTACCTCGGGAGCACTCCACCTCCGCCTCCACCGTTTCGACCACCTCACCCTCACGCCTCCAACCCTCCAACGCTACAAAAACTCGCCCAAACTCCCACTTCGCGCCGCCTCGCCCGCTTCGCCCTCTTCGCATCTACCTAGCCAACCAGCCACCCTTCCCATCTCGCCTCCTCGCAATCCATCCTCTTTTCCTCCTCGCATCGTCGTAGAGGTCCAGCTTGGTTCATTGTCAATTCTCTTCTTACGGGTCAATCGCAAAAAACACCGCCAAAATGGTCAGCCCTCAGATGTACGTTCCATCCCATCCATCATGCCTTGGGCCGGATGCCTCGTCGCATCGCGAGCAGAGATTGCAGCAGACAGTGCACTCGTCAATCCGACAAGAGATCCGTAGCTAACGCGGTCAACAGTACCAACCTGGTTATCATGCTCGGCATGGTTCAGGTCTCGCGCAAGGTTCCCTTCGACGACCCGAACGTCCTCAACATGTGCCGTGCCGGTTACATTGCCAGCAACATCCTGATTGCCATCCTGTACCTCTACGTCCAGGCCCAGATCAACAAGAAGAAGGGTACGTTTTCTCCCCTCATACGAGCGCGAGTTCTCCGCTGTTCGCATGAGACCCCGCATCGCTAACGTTGGGACCCTCCAGATCTTACGACCCTCAAGTACGTTGAGCCCGCCCCGATGGGCTCCTCCGAGGAGGGCAAGCTCGTCACCACGACGATCCACGCCTACGACACCACCCAGCTCCGTGCTGCCTTCCGTTCCCAGGCCATGGGTATCGCCATGATGGCCTTCATGCACATCTACATGAAGTACACCAACCCCCTCCTCATCCAGTCCATCATCCCCCTCAAGAGCGCCCTCGAGAGCAACCTCGTCAAGATCCACGTCTTCGGCCAGCCCGCCTCCGGCGACCTCAAGCGCCCCTTCAAGGCCCCCGCCGGTCTCATGCAGGGTCTTCAGTCCGGCCCCGCCCAGAGCGACAAGAAGGCCGTCGAGGCCGCCGAGCGCGCTGGCCGTGGTGGTGCCAAGGAGGAGTAAAGGAAGCCAACTTTGGTCTTCTCCGTGTCGGGCAGGTTTTTTTTTGGGATACAGTAGGGGTTGGATTTTTTGCCGCGAGGATGCTTACCGTCGCTCCTGCGGCTGGTCTGTGACGCCGAGGGGCAAATAAACCCTTACGGGTCCTAGGAATGGCGATTCCGTGTAGATGTCTAGAATCATCAAAAAATGCACACTAATCCGCAAACGCTTCCGCCCCTTTGTCAAAGTACCTTGTCCAATCCTTGACTGTGAACGACATGTCCATCGCTCCCGCAACTTCCGCCACGGGTGGCTCGGTCCCGTCAGCGCTTGAGGAAAAAAAGAGCTCAGGCACGTGCGTTCGCGATTCGGTGACATAATCGATGCGACGTATTGGCCCCTCCATCGCGCACGCCTCTCTCTTTCCCACTTACATCCTCTGCGCCGTGTAACAACCGCAAACACCGAATCCATACTCTCTCTGTCTTTCTGAATACGTAGCAATTATGGAGCGTCCATCGACACCACCACCGAGGCCAAATGCCTCCTCCGCGCCTGCCGGAACGCCCCCAACTCCCGAGGTCACTCGTCGCATGGTGCGCCGCCTGCCCGATCTCCCCCCAGATATCTCAAAAGAACAAACCCACTAACAACCCAGCAGGAAGAATCCCGCCTCCGCTCGAAAGCAATCCGCGACCGCCGCGACGCCGAAATCGCCGCCTCGGGCGCCCCCTCCGCCCCCAAGACCTCCTCGGGCTTCGTAGCCAGCGACTCCGTCCACATCACCAACGCCGGCGCGGCGACGGCAGGCACAAAACGCCCTTACTCATCGATGTCCACCGCACCATCAACCGTCAGAGATGCCCGCGAGGCCGGCGCCGTCCCGCGCCCCGCGCGCAACTTTGCAAAGTTCGTCGACTACAACATGTCCGCCATGACGGACACCAAGGGCGGCTTCCTCACTGCCGAGGACGACCCGCACAACACCGCCCTCGTCCCGAAGGCGAAGCCCGGCGGCCCGCCCACCGAGGAGAGGCCCAAAGGCATGTCGTCCCAGGAGTGGGAGCGCCTGCAGCTCCTGCGCAAGCTCCGCCGGCGAAAGGCCGGGCCCTTCGAACCGGGCTTGAGCGTGATCGACGCCGACGACCCGACGCGCAAGAAGTGCCGCGAGTGCTCGCGTCTCGAGATCGATTGGGTCTGGGACGAGGTCTTCGGCGTGCAGATCTGCAGCACCTGCAAGGACGCCAACCCGGACAAGTACTCGCTCCTGACCAAGACGGAGTGCAAGGAGGATTACCTCCTGACGGACGAAGAACTGAAAGACGCCGACCTGCTCCCCCACCTCTCCCGCCCGAACCCGCACAAGTCGCACTGGCACGACATGATGCTCTTCCTGCGCTTCCAGGTCGAGGACTACGCCTTCAACGTCAAGTGGGGGTCCCAGGAGAAGCTCGACGCCGAGTACGAGAAGCGCGAGTCCGACAAGAAGCGCCGCAAGGAGGCCAAGTTCAGGGAGAAGCTCAACGACCTCAAGAGGAAGACGCGCACCGAGGCCATCAGGCGGCAGCAGGCCGCCGCGGGCTCCGGTCCGCGCAAGTTTGGCGACTCGGTGGGCGGGGGCAAGCACGTCCACGAGTGGGGACGGGCCGTCGAGAACGAGGAGGGCATGTCCGTCAAAAAATGCAACGGTTGCGGGATGGAGGTCGAGGAGCTGGAGTTTTAGAAATAGGGGCGGGCGGTCCACCGTCACCATGTACACCATAATGAGTCCGATAGCCAGTCATGAATCACGAGTACCCAGCAAGCAAGCAAGCAAGCAAGCAACGCGGAGAGCCACAGCCAAGTCCCATCATCTTTCCATTCATAATTGTACGACGAACGACCAACTTCAAAAACAACGACAGGCGTAGCGGAGGGTATCGACAAAGTGTAATGAACAATGCCCCAGTACAATATTACAGCAGAACGTGAACTTCCAACCGCCCCAAAGCTCACGCTCGTATCCTGTCCCCTTCCTTACACACAGGCGCGCGCGCCCGCTTGACCAACCCACACACACGTACATCCATTTCAGCGCGCCTGCCCACTGCCATAACGCTCTCGTCCCCAGTTGCGTGCCCAAACAACTCAAAGTCCCGAATCATACCATGCATCTCGCGCCTCATGCGAGCGAAGCCGTCTCGGAAGAGGCCCGTTCCCAAGAGCCTGCGACCCAATATCAAAGACGCCATTTCGACGGACGCTATGCTTCTTCTGTATATTTGCTCTCCTCTTTTTCTTTTTTCAGATCCGCCTCAGTCATCTACCGCGCAAACACCTTGACAACGCCGTCGCCGCCACCGCTGACAACCCACTTGCCGTCTTGACTCCAGACGACCGAACACACCCCCTCACCGCGCATGATGCGGTGGCTCGTGATTTCTTGCGTGCAGGATCGCTTCTCGAGGCTCCAGAACCGGAGGGAGGCATCGTGGCCCGCGCTGATCAGTTCACGACCGTCTGGGCTGAGCGAAAGGCTGGATATCGACGCCGGGTGCGCGAGCATGTTGTACGTGCATTGCCCTGCAGTTCGTTAGCTTGACATCCCTGACAGCAGGTCGGCGTTTTACTTACCGCTGTTGGCATCAAAGAACCGCACGAAACGGTCTTCGTGTCCAGAAATGATGACGCCCTCAACGCCCGATCCCGCCATTGACCTGCCACCACCCGTAGGCCCGCCGCCAGCGCCACCGTCCTCTTCAGACATGCCGCTCTGGGGCTGTTCCAGGCCGAGGGTGGTGGCGACGACAGCGTTGACGCTGGCGTTGACTGTGCCGTCGTACGTCTCCAAGCTGTCCATGGTTCCGGTTTGCTCACCTGTCCTTGTGTCGTAGACGAGAATAGCTGCATCCGAGTAAGAAACGACGAACGATTCGCCGTTGGGGCTGAGCGGCGTGATGCAGGTAGGGCTGGCGGTGGATCCATCCGATCTCTTGATGTTGTGTACAAGCGTATGGTTGAACGGCGAGTTCGACGCCATGCTGGGCTGCGGAGTGCTCGAGAAGGCGCTGCCGGAGCTCATAGAATTGCCGCGCACACGTCCTCTGCTCCCCGTCGGCCCGGCTCGGTTCGTTCCAGGTTGAGGAGAAGTCAGCTGGGGCGGCGCGCTGACGGCCCACAGGCGGACAGATCCGTCGGCACCTCCAGAGACGAGCATGATGCGGTCGGGGCTGCCGTACTGGTTGTTCTGTCCAAAGACACTACCCAGCGTCGTGGGCAGCACGCATACCGCCCAGACGGCGTCAGTGTGGCCTTCGAGGGTGGCCTTGGGATCAACCCTGCCGCGTTCCCAGACTCTGATGGTAGCATCTTGGCCGCCAGAGAAGATCCAGCCGTCACCCTGAGCACGTCCGCCAGTTGAGAAGTTCGGAGATGGTGACCAAGAAGTCAGACAGAGCACGGCGCCGGCATGTCCACGGTGAGAGAAGTTCGCAGTCACGTCGAGATCAGACGCAGCGTTCGTTTGGCCGTGACCGTCGACGCGGGGGATATGGAAGCGCTTGATCATGCCGTCATCGCCTGCGGTGCAAATCTCGGGTTCTCCCGGGCTGCCACCACCGGAGAAGATGACGGTTCGCACAGTGTCAAGGTGGCCGCGCAATCCAAAGCGTAGCTTGAAGTTTCCGCTCTCGGCCTTCTGAGCCGCAGCGTTCAGGGACAATTCGTGTTCAGCACTACGTCTCCTCGACATGGAGCCTTTGCGGCGGTGAGCGGCCGGAGTTCGGTTCGGCGACTTGGGAAGGTTATCCGCGGTGGGGAAGGCATCGGTATCCGGACGGTTGCTCAGCTGCTGCAAGGGCTGGGACGAGTTCGATTCGGGGAATGCGCCTTCCGGGAACTCCCATCCGTCGGTCTCGGGAGCCGCGCCACTAGTCTGAGGTTCCTCGACTGGCTCAACACTACTGACAGACTCAACGGGCCTCTGCATGTTGTCGTCGAGCATGCGTGCCGTTACCGACATGGGCTGGGGCCATTCGTTCCCGGCAGCGTACATGACCGGTGGAGGGGCTTCGGCATTGTGGACAGGGGCCTGTTGCTGCTGATGCTGCTGCTGCTGCTGCTGCTGCTGCTGCTGCTGCTGCTGTTGTTGTTGTTGCTGCTCCGCAGGCCTCATGGGCAAGCTCGTGGGCTGGCTTCGTTGCATCGGGGGCGCGTGGTTCGGGGCAGGAGGCGGTCGGTTCGCTTCTCGGATGTGGTTCTGCGGCACGAGGGACGAAGAGGCAAAGGGGAACGGTGGTTCCTGGAAGGGCTTGCCACCCGGAACGCCGAATGGCTCGCCCTCGCGCAAGTCCTCGAGGATGGGGAGCGGAGGCGACTCGCGCGGAGGTAGAGGGTTGGCTGGCGTGATCATCAGGTAGGTGAACTCGGCCTGGCATTGGTCGAGGAACGACTTGAGGTCTGCCCGTTGCGATTCGTCCTCGCCCTTTTCGACGTCAATCTCGTTGCCTTCGGCGTCAGTTGGCTTCTGTTTCGAGGCTGCGTACAGCTGTTAGCAAATCCATCTGCGCCAGCCCGGCCTTCCTGTACTCACGTCGCAGCTTCTCCTGGATGAGGGCAGCGCGGTCTTTCTCGGCCTTCGCGGCCTCCTCGCCAGCCACGGAGCCGCTTTTGAGCTGGGTAGACTGGTCCTTGACCTTCTTCTCGAGGATGGTCACGTATTTCTTCAGGGCCTTCTGCGTAGCATCGGCGCGTCGTGCCTGGCCCTCGAGAGCCGCTATCCTCGCCTTCATCTCCTGGCGCTCAATCTCCCACGCATTCCTGTCTCGTTCGTGTCGGTGCCATTCGGTCTGGAGGAAGCGCATAACGCCTGAACAGAGATCTGGTCAGCAAAAGAGTGCACAAGAGAACAGCCGAGGCGATTGAGGAAGCAGACGCACCCTGCAGCGTGTACTCGGTCGCATGGGGCTGGCCGGAGCCGTTGCCCTGCATCGCGCCGCCCATCTCATTCCCTCCAGGCATTCCCATGCCGTTGCCGACGTTCGCCCCCATACCCGGGACCACCTGCCAGCTCATACGCGCGCAAGAAGCACTCGTCTCCTACTAGCAGCTCAGCACTGCTGGAAGGTGTGGAAGGGTATCGAGAAGGAGGTTGACAATCGTCGTAAAGATGACGCGAGGCGAGCGTGCTGTCGAGCCGTTTCGAAGGTTTTCTCTGGTCCGCCGGCCTCGTAGGATTTGAAGCTGCTTCTGTAATGGATGATTCGAGTATGACGGCGAAGAGGCGCTCCGTCTATTCCATCTATCGATAATTCACAAGGAGCAGAGAAGGCGCGACTCGTGAAGCGGCGTGCGGGGCCCCAAAGCGGCTGTCGTCGTCGTAGTTGTCGTCGTGTCGGGCGTATGTTGGTCGTGTCGATCGTAGGTTGAGCAAAAAGGTTCGTCAATTCGAGCCCGCTGGGCACCAGAGGCCAGAAGGAACGGGTTGCGGCGGTCACAGTGTTGGTGGTGCTGTGGTTGTGGTCGTGGTTGGAGCTGTAGTCCCCCTGGTCAGTTCAATTGGAGCTTTCCGTCGTAGGTTGTCGCGTCGGCCAGGGCAGGTATCGCACAGTATACATATACGTATACGTATACCCTGCTCAACGCAATTGGCTCCAGTTGAGCGAGTGCAATTCAAAGATCACGGGACACTTTGAGGGTCGTTGGCGTCGGCCTAAAGAATCGAACCGACGGGAAGGAACAATGATGGAAGTGAGGTATCTAGGCAGGTACCTACGTAAAGGAAGGTATTGCGTCTGCGTCGTACGAAAGGGAAGGAGCTTCGCGTCCAGCGATGGGTGGCCGCAGAGATTTCGTCGTCGGGTCGCGTAGATTGGTGACTGTTTTTTTCCTCCCACAGAGACACCTAACTCCCTACTACGACACCTGGCAGGATCCTGGATAGACAGGCTAACAGCACACAATCTACGCTGTGCTGGATGTACCTACCTACATTCAGGTGCAGCTAAGTACTGCACACTGTACCCGGGATGGGGGCTCTCTGCTGTGCTGTGCTGTCAACTTGTGGCCGAGCTCCCCCAACGTACATTACCGCCAAGTTTTGGCCAATCAGGGACGGCGATGTGGCCGTGAGGCTGTCAGGCAGCCATTCTCCATGCTCTTTTCAGGGGCACAGGCCACATATGGTTCTTCAAGATTATGTAACGCCTTGTTATCTGTCGCTTATCGCTTCAGGAGCTAGGGATGGCAAGGTGCAACATCACAAACACTAGTGTGTAAGAACGAAAGATGGAAAACTCTACTCTTATGACACCTTATATGTGTTGTTGTTTTCTACTCTGGAAAACGAGATTCCTTCCAACTAGACCTCAGCCTCTTGGGTCTTGCCCTGACCCTCCTGAAAAGCGGGATGCACACACGTAGCTTGTAAGAAATCATTCCTATCTAAGTAGAGACGCCTCCCCTCGGAACATCCAAACCCAAGAATAGACTCGGGCTGGTGTCCAAACGCGCTCCCTAATCTACACCCAAGCCGCCCGCCGTTCCCCCCCGTATTACTGCCTACAACTGGAACAAAGGAAAAACGAGAATTGGACTTTTATCCGCCCGTCGCATGTCGATCAAAGCCCAAAGCTACTCCGTTCGCATGCCCGTAATCACGCCTCCCATCGAAACGCAACCAACCCCATTCTCCAAGGAAACGCGGCCATATGTGCAGTATCTGCCCCCATGGTATCATGTCCTGTGAGGCACGTTTCCCTCCCTCATGAAGCCCGGAGCCAAGAGGCCAGTGTCCTCGAATATAGGCCGCCCACAACAGCAGAGCCTTGCTGCACTGTATGGTGTCGAAATGTCCTATGTACTTGATATCGTCATGTCGTCAATAGGCGCTGTGCCAGAAAATCGTCGTGCTGCGTTCCTCACGCGTACTGCGGCTGTCTCTGGCACGTCTCAACAATGCGCCGCGCGATGGCGATGATCTGCGACAGGTTCTTGAGGATCGGGTCGTTGCCCGAGTTGTTGCTGATGAGCACGAAAAGACCCTCGACGCGAGTCACCAACATGTCCATAATCTTTGGTGTAACTTCGCGAGCATCCTCGTCCTGGCAAGCCCAGGTTAGCATCTGTCTCCCGGCAACATCAACCCGGCAGCGATTGGGGTGACCTACCATGTTACCAAGCGACGCCTGCAGGCTGTGAACAACCATTTCAAGCCAGGCAATTCTCTCGCGCGTGCATGTCTCCATGTGAACGCTGACAGTGGCGCTGACCGTCAACAGGACGAGGTGAGGCAGGTTACGGAGGAACTCGGGGCTGTACTTCGACATGTACTTATCAAACACTTCCTGCTCACGGCCAGACTGCATCCAGCGGACAACAGCCTCCTCGACTCTTCCCTCCTTCATCGACTGGTTGACAACACCGATGCGGGCTTGCAGGTCCGCGTCGTAGTCGTCGTTGGCGTTCGCAACCGTCAAAGCCTGGGAGTGGCTGTAGCCCATCGACTGGTGCGAGCCGCGGTCGGGGCTCTGGACACTGCTGTAAGCCTGGCTCTGGGCCTGGCTATGGGCCTGGCTATGGACCTGGCTAGGGACCTGGCTAGGAACCTGGCTGATGACGGAGGGGGCGTTGTACGAAGGAGCCGAGCGGTGGTGGGGGACCTGCGGCGGCTGCTGTTGCTGTTGCTGCTGCTTCTGATGCTGCTGCTGCTGCTGCTGGGCCTGGGCCTGGGCCTGGATGTGAATCATCTGCTGCTGGAACTTGAGGAACTCGTTCTGGAACTGTTCCTGCGAGGCCGCCATACTAGAGATCGTGCCGGTAAGTCGAGTCACGATAGCAGACAGCTGATCGACCTTGTTGCTCTCGGCAAGCCGCTGCGCGTTGAGCGCCTCCATCTCAGTACGGTGCTGCTTCTGAAGCTCACCGGCGACGCGCTGGCAGGCCTGAACAGTCATGTTCGTGAAAGAAGAGCCGAGGCGAGCCGTCAGGGTGTTGACGACCTCCTGCTGGACATTGGCTGCGACGGTTGCGCCGACTCTGTCCGAGATGACCTTCACGAATTCGCCGTTCTGCAGCGCGTGCTGAGTCGCGGAAGGAAGGGCTTTGTGAATCTCTTTCTGGATAGAGTGCGACACCTGAGCGTTCATGCTCTTGGAGAACTGGTCCGAAACCGCCTTGGTGGCAACATCAGAAATGGCAGGAATGACGGCGGTACTGAACTGCTCGTCTATGAGAGCGTGAAGCACCTTCTGCGTGTTTTCGTTAAGAACATCGGAAACCACGCTCAACAGCTGGTTCTGACGCGACTCGAAGTCGGCCTCGCGCGCGCGGAGACCATCCTCGATACGACTGTGGAGAGTCTTGAGCGAAGAGTTCAGAAGGCCGTTGAAGTTGCTCTGCAGGCGGTGCTCCATGCTGGCGATGGCAGTTTCAACAGATTCTTGGGTGATGCCGTTGGAAGATTGTTGCTGCTGCTTGTCTTTGGAGTTAGAGGGCCCAACACGAGGAGACCCGTTCGACTGTGGGTCAGTGGCGGCGGCGGCGGCAGCTGCAGCTGCAGCTGCTGCCTTCTTCTTTCTGCTCTTGCGTTCCTGCTTCTCTTCCTTTACGGGAGGGGCAGGAGCGGGCGTCTCGTCCTCCTTGGGCTCGGGCTTCGCAATCTTGACAGGAGTCACAGACTCGGGTCCACGGCGAGGGGTGTTATCTTCCTGCGAGGGCGTGCTCTGAAGAAGAGACTCCTTAGCAATGTTGCGTGCGGCAGGGTGGGCACCGTCAGCATTCTGGTGGGAGGACTCGGCGGGCTGCGCAGCAGGTGGCTTGAGTCTGGAGATGGTGACAACGCCAGCGTCAACGGCATCGACCGGAGCCAGGACCTTATTATCCTTGGACCAGCCGAGCTCCGCCTGCTTGATCAAGAGGCACGCGACGCCCTTGGAGTGCATGGCGTAGAGTTCGAAGAGCGTGGGCTCGTCGGTCTCCTGGGACATGGCAGGGTTCGCGAGAATGTCGAGGCTGCGCAAGATACCACGGTTCGCAAAGGAATATTCGCGCACGCCACTAATAACGGCGGTCGAGTCCGGCGCGGGGATGGTGGTGTCCTGGGCCACGAGACGCTGGATGTATTCCACCTGCGACACGCTCTTCAGGTTGTACTTAGGAGCCGAAAGATGCGCAAAGTAGATAGAGTTGCGAGTCGGGTGGCCAATGACGAGCATGCCAGTGGGAGGGTGGTACATGACGCTGCAGACGGCGTCCGACTCCTTGCTGTGGGGAAGGTTGAACTCTTGGACCGGCTTGCCGAGCGCCAGATCCCAGAGCTGCAGAGTGTGGTTCTGCTTCATGCCGATGATCATGTAGCGAAGGGCACAGCGCTTCTGGTACGGGCGGAGCTTATCAACCAGCAGGACCGACGTGGGCCAGGCCTTCTCGCCCTCGGGCGTGCTGGTCAAAGTCATGAGAGGCTCCTTGATCTCGAGCGAAGTGTGGGCGGGCAGGGGCCTGCGAGGATCGCTACCCTCCTTGGCGGCAGTCAGGTCGCGGACGTCCCAGAACTTGACGCGTCCGGACTTATCAAGAGACACTATCACGCTGTCGTCCTGACTGAACGTGAAGTCTTTACCGGCCTTACCGGTATTGATCTTCAACGAACACTGCTTGGCCAGCTTCTCGGTATCCACAACGCGGTCGTGGCCGGGTTTGAACAGGTTGTTCTGCATGATGTAGGTGGGCCAAATGATGTTGATCGACTTGCCGCGGCCGACGGCAAAGAACTCGGGGTGGATGGTCGACGTCCGGGCGCGGGTCTTGAGAACACCACCGGGGGCGTCACCACCTTCGTGGGAAGCCATCGGGGGCAGGGCGAAGCCGTACTGCTCCGGGTGGGCGTCCTCAATGTGGTCCTTCTCGCCGCTCTTGATCTGCACCCAGTAGACCGTGCCGCTGATGCCGGTGCCGATGATCGCTTCGCGGTGGATGCCGTTGTGATCCGCAGGGGTAACAGACATGGCAACGTTGAAAATGCGGTCCTTGGTGTCCGTGAAGATCTTGGCATCCTTGCCGTCGTCCTGGCGGATGACACGGAGACCACCGGCCTTGGACATACCGTAAGCCATGTAGTTCTCGGTGGCGGTGTAAAGGTTGCGGTCGATCTGGTCGAACTCCTTCTTGAGACGCGCAATATCCATAATAGTGTCGTCGCGGAACTGCGGGCGGGGCTCGGTGGCGCCGTCCTGCAGAGCGATGGAGATCCAAGGCTTCATGGGGAAGTTGTAGACCTTGACGGGCGCGGGAGCTTCCTCCTCGATCACCACAATCTCGTCCTGGTCGGCGCTCTCCCAGCTGTCAGCAACGGCATGAGCGGCAGCCTCCTCGACAATCTCCCGGACCTCCTCAGCTACCTCAGCAGAGACGACCTTTTCCAGGAGGTCCCTGTTCTCCTCACGGTCGAGCTCCTTCTTGATAGCCTGGGCGGCGTGATAGGCGCTCTCCTCGAACTCTCTCTCAGTTCGGGCGGTGTCCATATCTTCGAGGTCCTGCATGTACTCCGGACGCGACTGCTCTTCCTCAGCGCGGGCCAGGGCCTGCTGGGCCTCGAGATCAGCCTGTTCGGCAATGTCGTGGACTGCCTCCGAAACAGTCTCGCGAATCTTCTCGGCGGCGGGCACGCTCGCAAACGAGGCGGTCGAGCCAGGCGTTGGGTTGGCGAGCTTGTCAGCAGGTGAAGAACCGTGTCCGAGGCTGTGGCGGGCGCGCTGTGGGGAGGCGAGAGGGCTACGCTCGTTGGCGATGCGCTTGGTCTCGCTACCGTGATGCGAACTCGGAGAGTCGTGGGTCTTTTTCAGGATCTGGAAAGCCGGGCCGGCAGGTGACTGGCCAGCAGAATGTGGGGCGATACCCGAGATGGAACCAGACTTGGGTGTGCGGTTGTGTGGCGAAGTGATCTGGGACTCTTCGAAGCTGTTGTTGGCATTGCTGCCGTAGCTATACTGGTGCTTGTGGTGTGAATGTTGATGCTGGGAGTGAGCAGCCTGCAGATTCGACGACTCCTGGGTCGAGGGAAACGAGTAGGCGCCGTAGTTGCCGCTCGACTGGGCGTAGGTGCTGGGGTCGTAATCGAACGAGGTCGAAGGCATGTGCGACAAGTTGGGAGGAGCTTGTCCGGCCTCGGCGAGGACTCTCTGGAGGATGTTCTCGCCACCCTGGGGCAGGTTGGAACGAGACGACTCGGTCAAGAGCATGTCGTTCTGGCTGGGCTTCGGGCGGTTGAGCAGGTTCAGCAGGTAAGCGCGGGTGTCGTCGGGAGGCGACGATGCGCCAAAAGTCGAGAACGAGCCGTTCTGGTTCTGAGCCGGCTCAGGACGCGACTCCTCGCCATCGTGAGCTCCTTTCATCAGAGCGGCGAGGAGGCCAGTGGGATCGGCCGGGGCGCGGGCAGGAGCGACAATCTGGGTCTGGATGGACGAAGGCATCGACTGAGATGGAACCTGCTGGGGTGACTGTTGGTGCTGAAGATGCTGCTGCGCCGTCTGCTGCTGCAGGTGATGCTGCTGCGGGGACGGCTGAGCCTGCTGCTGTTGAGGCGAGGCCTGCTGCTGCTGCTGCTGCTGCTGCTGCTGCGAAGCTTGACCTGCACCAGAAAACTTGAGCAGATTCAACAGGTTGGTGGTGCGATCGCCGTTTGAGGGCACGCTGCCACCGGGGGGCGTCGGCGCCGGGGGCATAGGAGACACCATGATGGCGCCGGGGGGCGAGGGGTGTGTTTCGACGAGGGAAACGAGGGACAATTGGCAAGGAGACCCTTTCGTCGCGACACAATTGATGATTGTTGCTTCTTGAGCGATTGAGGGGGGGGGATAGAGAGGTCGTGGGAGGGAAAAAGAGAGATCTCAAAAATAAATTTTGGGACGGAATGGATGACTTGGGAGGCTGGAATCTGAGCCCAACCCAACACAACCCTGTAGCGCGCAGGGGGGGTGACGTGGTAGAAGCTGGACGGTTGGCGGGAGGAACAATCAAAAGCCCGACCAAGTCGACGGGCAAACCGGGCAGGGACTGGCGAAGGTTGTGAGTAGGAGAGGTAGGGTTGGAGGGTGTTTTCTAGATGGAAATTCAGCCACTAAGCTTGGGGCAGCAATGGGCGTGCTGGAGGCCGACCAGTGGGTGGTGCAGGAAGGTGTGGGTGCGCAGTTGTTGTGCCTGTCTTGGTAGGTGCCCGATTATGAACTCAGGTAGGTAGGTGTCTAAGGTAAGGAACCTTGTGATTGCACCTATTTGCTTGGTTCAAGAAAGTCCCTACTGTCAGTGCTGCTCAGTGCTGCAATACATGGCAACTTTCTATAGAGGAAGGAGCGTGAAGTTGAGTATACCTTGTGCACCTCAGGAAATAGGTAGGTAGCCAAGTATCTGCAGCTTGGGTGGATAGGTGCTTTAGGTACCTACTCTCCACAAGCTGCTTCTTTGCTGGAGCAACCACTAAAGGTTTTGCGCTGCAGGTGGTAGCTCCACTCTAGAATTCCCGTGCTGCTTGTGCTTCTGGGCCCTGTGCGCTCAAACTCGGGCAGGAACAAGCACAGGCACCTTCCTCCCGCTTGATATTCTAGTGAGGAGCCTACCTAGGGTGGAAGGGAAAGAAGGCAAAAAAGAAGCAGCTAGGTCGCCCGATGATATCTGACATAAGCACCTCTCCAATCAAGCAACCTCCCACTGCGATCTGCAAGCAGTGGGCACCACTACCACTCTAGCACCAGCGCAGCTGCATACTGGGCCAGACACGGAAAGCCTCCATTCCATCCCACCTGCAATCGACATCGACAGTGCCTGAAGAACGAGAGCAAGCTCCTTGTCTCAAACCCGCGACAGATTTTTACTATTTTGTTTCGTTCGCAAGCAGTCTGTATTCAACACACGTTTTTTGAGTATCTCCTACCTGTCCGGCTGCATCTCGCGCCCCGCGGACCACCAGGACGCAGCAAGGCTCCTTTCGAAAGTATTACGAGGTCATACACAAAGCACCCGAGGTGACTGGAGAGTCTCGGCCCATCTACAACCGTGACGTTTGTTTATATCGACGGATTTGAGCACGGCACCATCGCCGTCCTGACTGTTCAACCCCTCAAGGGGGAGCAAGTACGACCTCTGCCATCCTGTCAGGGATCACCAGTCCGCCCTCATATACGTCACCAAACCCTGCCGCCTTCACCATGTTTTGTCTCCGAAGGTAGGTAGTCAATCCATTCTGGCCTTTCTTCCCATCCCGGCGCCCAGCCCCGTTGTCACATGCCGGCTAACCCGCGACGCATCCAGTTGGCTCCCGCTCCTCTTCATCCCGACGAACGCGTCGCCCGCCTTCATCTTCCTCTTCTTCATCTGCACCTACTTCCTCAACCGACCCTGCGTCTACTGCAGCTTCCTGCTCCTCGTCCTCTTCCTCACCTCGTGCAACTGGTCCGACCGCTGCTTCTTCGACTTCAGCAGCAACTGGTTCGAGCCCCGTCCGCCGACCTCCGCGCTGCCCGATACCGACCCCAACACCTCCTTCAATGCTACCGTGGTAGAAGTTATCAACTCGACCGCCAGCGCGCTGGCCGGCGCCGCCGCTGAGGAGCTCGCCAGACAAAGACAGGAGTGGACGGGTCTCGGCATGGAGTGGCTGCGCAGCCTGCTAGGGCGGCGGGAGTGGCGGGTGGAGTGCCTGGATATCAACATTCGCTTGTGATGGGCCGGTTGGCCAGGTGCGGTTCGCGGGAGAGGGGGAGAGAATGACTGCTCATGAATGACGACTAGGTTCGCGTCCGAAGGCAAGGCCCTGCCTGAATGTAGGTATAATGGGGATGGAAAGGTTCAGCAACGTGCGGGATCCCAGGCGGGGCTTCGAGGTGCATACTATGGCGTTCTCCGTTGTGTATGTGTGTGTAGGCTTGATTATTGGGTAGAAAGGTCGGGGCAGGCGTCCGGACTGTTCCTCGGGGTCTGTTGTGTCGTCAGTGGCCCGTTCAGCATCAGTATCTAGCAGCTGTTTTTTAAAGAATATGCAACATTCCGCATTCCCGCTCCTGTCAAAGCCGGCATCACGCCGGTTCCTAGCGCACGAGGCCGTCGCCTGAGATCAGTGTGTAAAGTTTCCAACACGTAAAGCTGGAGGAGAACAAGATCCACCTCGTTCCGCTGTCCATATCCCGAGGGTCGATTCACGTGTATCCATATGGCAAGGCTGAAAACAAGCTTCTGGGGAGAGGGACTAGGCATACTGACGGCCGCTGCGAGCCTTAAAGAGCGGGATATTGACGGCACCCTACGCATGCCCTACGAGCCGTAAAAAGAAGCCGGGTGCCGATGGCTCGTCATCGAAGAGGCTCAGCGACCAACGCTAATCTATCAAAGTTCACGCCCTTGCCGGGACAGGAAACATGACGGCAAGGCACCCGGCCCCGGCCTCCGTTCCCATCGGCACCATCACGCCAGGTCACGGGATCCATCCCATGCTAAGCTTGCGCGGCAGCCCGGAAGAAAGGGGAGCAGGCGGGACACCGGGCAAGGTCACCACGGGCGGGGCGGAATCCAGGGTCCACGGGTGCGGAATCGAGGCGGTGCCGGCGGCGGCTGCGCCCCCCCGAATCCGGGAGCCAACCTACACCTACCCTGGACCCTCTCCGGGATACGTAGCCAGCCCTGCCCACATTACGGCAAACTCGACGCGCGTGCGAGGACGACGCCGGGCAATTTAATATCAGCAAAATCGCACAGGAGCGAGGTGGTGCACGCGGGTTGTGGCGCCCAGGCCTTCCCGTCCCCGGGTTGCCGTGCGGCGTCTTACAGTCCGTATACCCGCTGACCTTCAATTCACGCAGTACCTAGGTAGCCCGGGTGCGGTTCGAACGGACGCAGTAGCCCGTCGGCCCTCTCGCCTTTTGACGGACAAGCACCGTTTTTAGTAACCGGGAGGTGGGGCAGGTGCGAATACAATGCAATGTACTTTCCTTGGGTTCACAATTGTTCTTTGATGATTTCCTCTATTGTAAGGTAGGTAGCGAGTAACGAACAATGCACAAGGACGCAAGCGCTGGGAACAAGCACGTCGCCCAAAAACAGAAAGACAATGTAGCCTCTGATGCCTTTGATACGAGGCGGGCAGGCGAGATGAGCGCATCTTGGAGGATTCCGTCGAGATGCGGACCAAATATTCCACTCGTCGCCCGACGGTTGAGAGATATGCATTGCGACGGAGTGCTAAGGCTCTATCCGATTCGGTGCGCGACTTGAGCCGGGAGAGCGGCAAGCAGCCAAGAGAGTGCCAATCTCCAGCTGCCAGCTTGTGTACCGTTTCCCCAGCCTTTCCTTCCAACGCTCTTCCTCTCCAGAGGAAATCCAGCACGCGACAAGCCGATCATGCCGACATCGAGCCAGTGAGGGCCCTGAAGGATGCCGATGCGGTCCGCCCAGCAGGCGGTCGCCCTGACGGTGGTTTGCCCATTCCGCCGTGTCGGTGCCGAGCGACGCAGCCACCATCGGCCATCCTTTGACCACGGCAGACATCGGATGGCATGGCTTGCTTATTTTCAGCTTGCGCGCGTCCGAGGTTAGCTGGCAAGCTCATCGCCATTGCAATCATCAATAGCGCTTCCACGATGTTCGCCGTGAGGTTAGGTCCCGGGTAACAGTGCCGTGCCGACTTCCATCCATTGCGCGGCCAGTGACGAGTGCAGCCGACAGTGCGGAAAGTTGAATCACTAGGCGACGGGAAGACCTGAAACTCAGGCCGCGAAAGCTTTCTGGTGCTAGCCGCCAGACATGTCAGAAGTCTGTAGCGACTACGAAAGCGCCACGGAGCTGGTGGCTCCAGCCTCTTCCAGCGGCTTGGGCTGCCCGAGGAAAAAGAGGCACAGCCTTGCTCCGGAGGCGGACAGTGGGCGGAGCGGAAAGCCTTGCATCCACGGTCAATGGGTTGCCGTGCGATGCGGTGCGATGCGATGTAAATTCAATTCATTATTCGTGTGGTGGGGTTTATGCACCAAAGAGAGGGCTGGTAGCG
Source organism: Colletotrichum musicola (assembly GCA_014235935.1). Lineage (NCBI taxonomy): Eukaryota > Fungi > Ascomycota > Sordariomycetes > Glomerellales > Glomerellaceae > Colletotrichum > Colletotrichum musicola. The sequence goes on along the minus strand of WIGM01000072.1, from coordinate 29,455 downwards.
ATGTACCCAAGTATCGGACGTTTCCCGCCTGTGGACAAGCGAGCGGCTGTTCCAAAAGGAGGCAGGCACCGCAGGGGGGAGGAAGCAGGCCACGCGTCACTGTGGGACCGTGCTCGTTGGATGCCAACGGAGCGCGCTGCATCTGCCGGGGATTAGGGGCTTCTGGGCTTCGAGTTGCGTTCCATCGCGCCATCTGGGAGGTTCGAGTTTGACTGTCACATTGCTCGGGTTCGGACGATTGATTCGCATCGACTGCCACCGTGCCTTGCAAGTTCGAACGGTTCGTCAGCGGCCAACTGATGTCTCGGCCGTCCATCCTTTTTTCCGTTCAGACGTTGCAGACTGGAGCAGTCGATCTACATTAGGGGTCGGTTGATGGCTCCCCGAGTGCAAATGCAACGATACGTCGGGATTCGGCCATAGGGCGAAGAGCGAACGACATCGTATCGACATCGTATTATCGCATGCAGAGCAGGATTCTTCTTTGCAGTCTGACCGTCTGACAGCAGTGCCAGCAGCCAAGCAGCGGAACGGATTTCGTAGCGGTAGTCGTTGGCCGGTAGGTACCTAGGTACTTTGGATACTGCGTGCTCGAACCAAGAGCGGAAGTACCTAGCCAAAGTAGCTATCCGCCGTGTCCTCAGCCCAAAAGAGGCGCCGAGAATGGCCAAGTTGAGGCCCCGACGCAGGGCCTCGGATCATTGGACGGAGAGCGTGTGGCCAAGGGGGTGCTGAAGGCCACCAAACGTGCCAAGGGGGCGGATTGAGACTCCCAAGGCCGGGCCAATCTCGCCGGGAAATGTCGCTGGCGCGCTGAGGTGGCCGGCCGTTTGGGCCCCGTTGAGTAAACTGGAAGCCTGAAGGGATTTGATTGCTGAAGGGCGTATACATAGTGGTAGTAGTATCCGTACGAATAATATGCATTTCTTGAGGGTGATGATGTTTGTTCATTGCCTCAAAACAGGCATATGCACCCAATATCCGGGGATTCTGGCTGCCAATGAAATCGGATGACATTGGCATTGTTTGCAGAACATTTCGGATTGCTTACACTACCTTAGCATTGCAGCAAGTGGATAGATGGAGGGACTAGGAGAAAGAAAAATAATGTCGGGCACGCGACAGTCAATGGAAGTCATCTCGTTCGCCGGCGGATGCAAAGGGCCCGTCATCGATATCCTGACCTTGCTGCGGTGAGTGGCAGGGGACACCGATTGAATGATGATATCCGGGGAGAGAGGGCAGTTGAATTGTGATCCTGCCATCCTGGGCCAGTGATGTTGGTTGGAGACACTGGGGAGAAACGGTCCCATTGTGACGTTGATGGTTGCTCTTGCCCGCGCGGGAGGAACAGTTGAAGGTGGCAGGTGGCAGGTGCTCGCCTGCCCTTTTGGAAAGAGGAAATAGGAGCGAGTGGGGCCCATCCGAGCTTCCAGTCCACGACCCGTCCTCTGACCGCGCTAACTCCGGCCCCGGTAGTGGCTTTCACATTAACTTCCATTTCCTAATGATGACCTTTACCTGCAAACGGGTACAGCGGTATCGTAAAATATATCCGAATTTCCGTGTTAGACTTTGCGGCTGATCCAGACTGTGTTCTCTGCTTAATGCGACTGACATCAGACGGCTGAGACGTGGCGGCGTCTTCTATATGTCTGCTACGGAATACGCCAGCTCGAAAAGATAGGTAGCCCAACGGTGGTGCATGGCACAACACATCCGATCTTAAGGATCCGGTAACTGCTTATCGAATAACAGATGCGAATGTTTGTGGGGTGCCGGCGCTGACGCCGGTGCCACTCCTTATGCCGCCAAGACCGCTAGCGGCTTATGCGGCGACTGGGACCAAGAAACCCGACCACCGCCGCACCGCACCAGGGGAGGAGGAGTCCGACCAGGAGCAAGAGCACACGACACCTCCTTGAGCCCCTGGGGAAGGTGGGAAAAGGTGGTGTTGGGTGAGAGACATTGCTGCGACGACAGCGACCACAACCCTGCGACCTCACGCGACCGGATGCTCGTTGTGGTGGTATTCGGCCAATTTGCAGTGAAGACCGCCATCCCGTCCACCGAACCACAAGAACGTCGAAATCTCTGCTACTCCGCCTATCCCTGAACGTCCTTTTGCAAAGTACCTATCCTTACCCAAATGGCAACTACCTTGCCCCGTCTTTCCCGGGCCACACCCACAGGCAAACCCCGGGCTTCTTTTTTCATCCTGTCTGTGTTTTTTTAGTGTAATTAACCTTTGATGTATCCATCGTCGCGGGAACAGTCAAAGACGCGGCCTGTCAATGGCTCCCGAGGGCCGGACTCCAGCCCCAGCAACCCAACTAGGGGGCTCCTTTTTACGCGGGATTACGTATGCCACTTTACCACCGCACGTCCGATGTGATCCAAGAGCAGGTAGTGTAGCGCCATCAGTCCATGTACACAGGCACACCCACATCAAGGAATGTGGGAGAAGGTAAGGATACGCCGCCAGCCCGGGTCCCCGTCGTCGTACGTATGCCCAAGTACGTACCACCAGTTTATCTGCGAGGCGATGTGAGACAGGGTAGGGCGGGAAGAAGGAGAACGGGTCCCTGCCGTGTCTGTCTGGTCTTTTAGGCATGTTTTGTCGCGGTCTTTGGGATGAAGGTGTTTTTTGTTTCTTTGATTTTCGAGGGAGGACGATACATGGGACGGCAGAAAGCCAGAGCCTTTGGCAATGCAGATAATACCTTTTTAAGTGGATAGGTCTGCACCGGGTAGTAGCTGCCAAGTGGGAAATACGGAAAGGAAAGCATGGATTTGAAAAAAGCAGACGGCCCAGAGACTTGGCAAGGCAAACAGGGTATCCGTAACAGCAAGTTACAATGTCCAACTCAACTGCACCGCCATGCGTTTGGCGGGACTCGGGGCCCGGGAAGGGGGTAAGAGTATGACGAGGAGGATGTGGCATGGCATACCTACACCACCTACACACTACATTGCACTAAACAGGTTGGTAGTTTAGAGGACGGGAGTATTCCTAGCTAGGTACCTGCCTAGTATTATTCCACTTCCTCCTCCTCCTCCTCCTCCTCCTCCTCCTGCTCATCCTCCTACCTACCCCTTCGCTGCAGACACGCCTCACCAAGATCCAATGTTTCTCCACACGCCACAACCTCCCGTCTCATCCATTCCATCCCACATTTACATATCATCTGCTGCCTCGCCCGCCCTACCGCGCTTTCACTCATGTCCCCTCCGCCTCTTCCTCTTGCCTTATACTTCTTGGCACTCGCGTATTTCGACGTCCCCCATTCTCGAACCTGCCCAAGGTAGACTTGTCACTGTCTAGACCTCCTTATCCACAGCAGGAACGACCGTCTCCATATTAGACTCGTTTCCTATTCCACTATTCCGGATATCACCATCGACGTCGCTGTTGCCAAAGCTGCTGTCCGCTTGCGCTTACACCGAGACCCTCACCACCTCACCTCAAACGCACCCTACCGCACCCTACCGCACCACTCTCCTCCACTTACGATATTCACGACTTCAGTACGAACGCGAAGGGAAAAGATTCGAGTCTTTTTTTTCAGTCTTAACTGCGCAGTGATACCCCCTTCGAGCTTGGTTTATTGGTCGCTTCTTCAACGAGCCACCTGCTTCCTGATTTTTTCGAGTGCTGCTCCGGACCTGGTTCCTACCCCATCGGCTCGCCACAGATCAGGCATTTCTTGGCACACGAGGCCTCCCACGCACTCGACAAACAGACGCTCTTACTCCATTTCTCTTGGATTGTCTCGCCTCTAGACTTACCAAGGCCTACTACCGACTGCGCAAGCCCACGGCCAGCTTGTAACCCAACTCAAAAGGTTGACTTATACCCGCACAAGCCGCCAACATGCGCTTCGCCCTCGCCCTCCCATTTGCCCTGCTGGGCCTCGCAACCACAGTCGCCGCCGCGCCCTCCAGAGAGGTCAAGCCGGTATCACCACCCGTTCTCGCCAAGCGTGAAGACACCAAGTACTTCCACGAACCCTGTTGCGGCGAGGAGCTGGGCCACTACGACATCCGCTACTTCAAGGAGGCCGTCGCCTACGACGACCACCGCATCGTCCTGCGCAACCTCATCCGCTCTTACCTGACCATCACCAAGAAGCTCAAGATCGAGACCTGGCTCGCCCACGGCACTCTACTGGGCTGGTGGTGGAACGGCAAGATCATGCCTTGGGACTACGACCTCGACGTTCAGGTCTCGACCGCCACCTTGTACTGGCTCGGCCAGAACATGAACCGCACCGAGCACGAGTACGAGTGGACCGACGCCCAAGGCAATGCGCAGAAGGAGCGATACCTGCTCGACGTCAACCCCCACGGCACCGACAAGGACCGCGGTGACGGCCAGAACATCATCGACGCCCGCTGGATCAACATGGCCAACGGCGCCTTCATCGACATCACCGGCCTCGCCGAGCGCGACCCCTCCGGCATGCCGGGCGTGTGGAGCTGCAAGAACTACCACCGCTACCGCACAACCGACCTCTTCCCCATGCGGGAGACCGAGTTCGAGGGCGTCCCCGCCATCATCCCGTACGCCTTTGAGCGTATTCTCTCTGACGAGTACGGCACCAAGAGCTTGGTGACCACCGAATGGCTTGGGTAAGTTCTGTCAGAGATCCGCACCCAGATCCGGGGCTTTGGGACAACGACTAACAGGAGACCGCAGACACAAGTGGGAGCCCGAGCAGAAGGAGTGGCTCAAGGTGCAAACCCCCGAAGGCCAGTAGCCTCAGCAGCAAGGCAAATGACGTTCGATGGCCAGACTCCGGACGGTATGGAGATTGGGTCTGCATAAGCGTACAGCTTGCAGTGTCGTTTTTACAAAAGCACATGGGCATTTTCGGCGGCAGCGATTTGCGTTTTTCTTGCGCACGCTTACATGCATGGGTGGCGTTAGGACATGGCATGGCATAAAATTAAGGTGTTCCAGGGTTCAAGGGCACGGACAGGGAGGCACTCGGGCATGGCCTCCCTCATCACATTTTTCTTTCAGCACAACATCACGAAGTCGGAATATCTCTGTACAATGACAGCATCGCCCATTGGGTAGATACGGGTTGCGGGTCGCCGGACGGACGGAATAGACTCGAGAGCGACTAGAAGAGAGGATATGCTGTGCATTTGCAGCATCAGATACCCAACAAATAATCAAGGTTTCGATGGCCTCAGAAGGCGCCCATCTCAGGATGAGAGGTGAATGTACAAGAATTGGGTGTCCAGTAATTGTGCCCGTAATGATAATTCGTAGATGATGCTAACGCCGTCGCAATGCTCCTCATCCAAAACAAATGCAATCCGCTTCCCATGATGCTGACGATCTCCTCCTGCCAAGACTTAAGAAGAAGCACCACCTGGTTTGCCGCCGTCCCTCCCCTCCGTGTTCATCCTCCTGATCCTCTCTTCTGCTGCCTTGGCCAGAATCTCGCGCCGGCTCAGTCCCCTGTTGTCCGCGACGTTGCCGCCGACAACAAAGTCGCCTCCCTCCCAGCCGCCGTGGTCCTCAAACTCCTCTTCTTCCCCATGCGGCGCATGGTACGACGGCTGCTGGCCGACCGTCTGCCCGCCGTGCTTCCAGTCCGCCCGCTCGACCTCGCGCTCGATCTGATGACACAGGTCCCAGAAGTTCCTGTCGTGCGGCCCGTGGACGTTGTGCGCCAGCTCGTGGCACAGCGTCTTGCGAATGGTCCGGTAGTCCCTGTACCCGTCGTGCGCGTCCGTCCTGAGCCTCAGCTCGATGACCTCGCCCTGGTTGCGGTTCAGTCCCAGCAGCCTCGTCGTGCCCTCGTAGCTCGACTGCGTGTTCGACAGGGGCTCCATCTCCGTCAGCAAGCCGACGCTAAACTTGTGCTTCGTCATGGCCGCGCGGATGCCCGGGTCCGCCTTGAGCTTCTCTAGCAGCGCAAGAGAGCGCTCGGGTCGGGGCAGGCCGGCGAGCGGCCGGACGGAGAGGAAGGTGTACGTCGAGTCGGCCTGCGCCTTGGCCTGATCCCTCCTCCGCGACGGGCGGTTCGCCCTGCGCGCGGCGGAGCGGGCGGCGTTGCGCCTGGCGGCGAACTCCGACGCGGCCTGCAGCGACTCGACCTCCTTCGCCCCGACGCCCATGAGCATGATCTTCTTGTCCTGGAGCTCGGCGAGGGACATGTCCGGGTTTTTGAACGGGGGCTTCAGCAGGCCGAGCTTCGGGACGATGAACTTCTGGTTCGAGGGCGGTATGCGGAGCGCGTCGTGGACGTCTTCGGAGAGGTGCGTTATCGTGCCGTCGCTGGGATACTTGAACGTGTGAGGGGTGTTGCGGTGGTTGAGGGTGATGGTGATGACCTCCTCGGAGGAGTCCGAGAAGTCGTACTCCGGCTCGTCGATATGCGCTTCGGCCATGGTGGGGTATTTCACAGGCTTAGATTTCGAAATCGAAGTGCGGCTCGTTTTGCTGTCTGGGTAGAAATGTAGTTATGTTGTATGCGACGTTCTGATTAGCGACTGACAGCCACCACAGATATATACGACGACGATGACTGTGTGGAATGCACAGGAAACAGGCGGGATGAGGCGCAGATGGTCACTGGTGAGGCCGTCCGGGATGGTTTGTAAGAGAGGCCGTACAGGGGCACAGGGGCACAGGCAGCTTTGTAATACGTCACTCGCGCGCCGCTAGACTCCGACCTCCGTCGCCTTCAGATTCTTCAGATCTTGCAGTGAAGGACTTACGGCTGGGTCCGACGGAAAAGCCTCGGAGACACCGATTGATTATCTCAGCAGCGCCATGGATGGTCCGTGTCCTGTTCGTTCCTGGCGGCTAAGGCAGCACCGCGGCAGCAAGGAAACCGAGTGGGTCTAATGGACGGGAATGCACCTTCCATTGACTTGCGTGCAGCTGCGAGGCGTGTCTCATTACCTAAGCTGAAACCGCAGGGAGCGTCCCGACCAACCAAAACAGGTTCTGCGCTGAGCTGTGCGGTGCGGTGCAGTGGCCAGCTGGCCAGGTTACGGCATGGGCCGTCGGTTCCAGCTTCCAATGAGCTTGCAATCGCGTTCGTGTCCTTTCGACCTCCTCGAACCAGGAGACAGCGAAAGAAAAAAAAAGCTGCAAGCTCTGCCGAATGCAGTAGAAGCTCCCCTCCCTGGACATATCTCGACCTCAATCCGAACCACGACGACAACGACGCGACGACAGCAATCCCACCCGCTGCCGATAACAACTACCCAGCTCTCTCCGGTTGACCACGACGCTCCGACGCCCGCTGTCACTGGCAGCTCCAAGCTCCGATCCCATCTCTGCTCGTCGTAGCTCTCCTCGATTGCGACTGCTCCCCTCCAAACCGCAACGATGCTCAACCTCTTCCGTATTCTCGGTACGTGTCGCCGCCGTCCCTCGTGGCTAGTAGACAACAACGCCAATCGACGATGGCCTCATTAACTAACACCCGCCACAGGGGACTTGTCCCACCTTGCCAGTATCGGCATCCTCCTCCACAAGATGGTCCAGCTGAACGTGAGCTCACGATGCCTCCCATGTCGTCACCCGGCGACCTTATCTAATCTGTCAACAGAGCTGCTCCGGTATCTCGTTCAAGTCGCAAGCCCTCTACCTGGTGGTCTACATTACCAGATACCTCGGTACGTCATTCCCAGTCTCCCCAGTCCATCAGCCTGCGCTAACGTCGCCGCCTCGCCAGATCTCTTCTCGACGTCGAGTCTCTGGAACCTCGTCTTCAAGATCCTCTTCATCACTTCCCAGGGCTACATCATCTACCTGATGACGACCGCATACAAGCCCACCAACGACCCCAACCAGGACACCTTCCGCGTCCAGTACCTGTTGGGCGGCGCCGCCGTCATGGCCATTGTCTTCCCCTACTACTACACCTTCTGGGAGATCATGTGGGCTTTCTCCATTTGGCTCGAGGCCGTTGCCATCCTGCCCCAGCTCTTCATGCTCCAGCGCACTGGCGAGGCCGAGACCATCACCACCCACTACCTGGCCGCCCTCGGTATCTACCGCGCCTTGTACATCCCCAACTGGATCTACCGCTACTTCACCGAGGTCCACCACAAGGTCGATTGGATTGCCGTCGTCGCCGGCATCATCCAGACCGTCCTGTACAGCGACTTCTTCTGGATCTACTACACCAAGGTGATGAAGGGCAAGAAGTTCAAGCTCCCCGTCTAAAGACGTGTCTGCCATCCCTTTTAAGGGAGTTTCGCCAGTTGCCCCAACGCGGCAACTTGGTCCGGACGGCGGGCGGCGATACCAAACAGAGAGTCATGGCACACCGCGAGATGCCGTAGGAAGTCTCGGAGCCGGTGGTCCAATGGACCCTTTTACCTCATCCAAGCTCATCCCACACACACAGAAACATGCATCGGATTTCGGGCACACGAAAACACAAAAGTTGGGCCAGGCGACAGGGTACGGGATACCTTTTTCCGTGCAGGATGGATGCATGGCTGGCGTTAGGAGATATGGTTAGTTTTGCATGGGGCGGCCAGGTCGGCCAGCCAGCCAGCCAGTCAGACACGCTTCGGGTGTTGGTTGGACTGCTGACGGAGGCTCGCAGATCGACAGGATCGAAGACGAAGGCGAACGGAAGGCCAGGACATCACTGGTATATAGATGGTCAATGTGAAGAACGTTTCCAAATTCCCAAACATCTGTCTACCTTGTTTCTAGCATCTGCATTCCCGACACACCCATACACCAATTGCCGGCAACCGCGTGGGCGACTCGTGTGCTTTTCGGTTAGCTCGCCGGTCTCCGAAATCCTGATCTTGTTGTCGGGTCAGGAACTGAGGAAGTCCCCTGTAGGGAATTTGCCTTTCGTCCTCTTTACCCGACTGGGAGGCGCGGAGTAGAACCCTGGCAGAGGAACCGTTCTGTTAGAGTTGGCGGTCGACTCATTTACACTACCATGGTACGGGGGATGGGGGGAATTAAAGTCTTGATGAGTTCTCATCTACTGCACGGTCACGAGTTCCCCTTGGGTTCCTCCGGCCACCCCGGCCCGAGTCAAGTGACCCTGGCGGCAGGGATGTGCGACACCAACGAGCTCGAGGATCGACGCTGCTAGCAGGTGATCCCGCAATTGTACATAGTAATCCCCTCCGCCGAGAGCCTCACAGAGCCAGGGACCCAGACCAAGTTTGCCTTTATGAGACAACGCCAGGCACGGAACGCAACCGAATATTGATGCCGCGAGGTATAACACAGCCCTTCGCGCGCCCGCCGGCAGGCATGAACTCTTTGCGCGTTTTCTGTCAGCTTCTTGTTTCCAAATCCCCCCTGTGAAACCATCTGTGCATTAACACCCTACCTGGACGACCTGAGGAGGGGAGGGGAGGGGCGACTCACTGACCGAATGAGAAGATGGGACGGTTCGTTCGCGGGCCCGGATCTGATCTATCAGCATTCGTCCTTGACCGCCATCGTGGACCAATGGTCCGCCGTGCGGCCCCCCGTCCCTTCTCGCTCTCCAATGAAGCCGACTGGGCCGGCCAACTATCGACGAGGGGACACTTCTCAACCAAGAGGGATGGGATGCTGGCGATACCAAAGAGGTAAGGTCCGGTAGGGCGAGAGTCGTGGAAACGTGGGTCTACCACGGTCCGGACAACGTTGTTAGGACGAAGCGGCGCCATAACATGAGCGAGTGCCGCCGGTCAAGGCGTCTCGTGGGGTCGGTTTCCCCTTTTCCTCTCTTTGGACTGGTCCCTTTTTCCTGTTATTGCTATTTTCTTTTGTTCGGCTCGTCGGATTATTCTACTGTTGTTCAGGATCAGGGCACGGAACGCCCATACCAAGCAAGTGTCGGTAGGGAAAGAGAGATATACATAATATGTCATCGACGCAGAAGAGGAGGCATACATAATCCGACATGAAATCATGGTGAAGGCTTGCCTCCCACGATTACTACTGCTCTCTGCTTGGGTCTGCTTCGTGTTAGCGGCGGCAGCGGCGGCAGCGGCGGCAGGTGATGGCGACAAAGGACGGTGGGCGAGATGGGTCGACGGGGGAGACGGACGATCACCGGCACTGCCTCACCGGAGACGAGGCTCGAGAGGAGGAGGAGGAGGATCAGGAGAAGGAGACGTAAGACGGATGAGAGACCTCTTGGTGGGACCGTCAGAGCCCCCCACGGCCTCGGTGGACATCAACAAGCCCATCCCGCTCGAAGACCGCGTGGTCCTGTCGGTGCCGACGCCTGCAGCTCTCTTCGGCAGACAAGACCTCTCCAACCCGATCGACGCCATCAACCAGGCCTCCCGCTCGGCGCAGCAGGCCATCGCCGCGGCGTCCCAGTCGGCTCGAGAAGCCATCCAGCAGGCCAACGACCAGGTTCGGCAAGCCCAGGACAGGCAGCGGCAGGCGGAGGAGCAGGCGAGGCAGGCCAACGACGCGGCGACGAGGGCGTCCATCTCGGCCAACAACGCCGTGGTCCAGGCGCAGGCCAGCGCGAGGGAGGGCATCGCCAACGCCCAGAACCTGGCGCGGGAGAGCGCCAGCAAGGAGATCGCCGCCAATCTCGCCCTCGTCACCAACAGCGCCTCGACGCAGCTGGCGTCCCAAGTAGCGAGCATCCAGGCGAGCGCCAGCGCGAGCGCAGCAAGTGCCATTGCCGCTGCCACGCAGTCGGCCAGCGCCGCCGTTGCGAGCGCCCAGCAGCAGGCTCAGCAGCAGATTCAAGCCGCGAGGGTATGTGTATCTTTTTTCGCTCTTCATTCATACTATTTGTGAGTGTACACGTTCTAACAAATCACATATAGGAAGATGCCAACTTGAGGATATCACAAGCCCAGGGGGCAGCCGTGTCAGTGACGCAGGCCGCCCTCGCCGTCGTCGGTGCCATCATAGGCTCTTCGCTCTTCACGATCCTCGGCTTCTACATCTTCACGCGCTACCGCCGCGGCAAGCGCAAGGACGCAGCCGCGGGCCGCCTCCGCCGCGAGATCAGCTACCCCAAGCAGGACACGCTCATGACGACCAACGTTCTAGCGGGCGGAAACGGGTACCCGCCAGACATAAAGCGGCCAATATCGCCGACGAGGCCAGACACGGCGCGGACGACGGGGTCAGGCGGTATGGGCTACGCGGTGAGCGACTTTGGCGACGGGGCGCCCAACTTCTCGAGATCGACGACGTTCGTCAGCAGCACGGCACCGCCACCGCAGATGGGCATGGGGCCGAGCACGATGCAGCGGGAGCCGTCCGTCACGAGGAGGCCGGTGCCACCGTCGCCCAGGAAGCAGAGCTTCTCCCTCTTCCCGCCGACGCCGAGATCGAGGGACGGGCCTCCCAACACGGCGTTGCCTGCCACCCCTGCCCCTCCCCGGGAGCCGCCTCCCTCGTTCCAGCCGCAGCAGCAGAAGGAGCAGCAGCAGACCCCTCTGACGAGCGAGAAGCTGAGCAAGGTTGACGAGGAGAGCGAGTTTGGGGAGGGCAGCAAGAACTGGCTGAGGCGGACGCAGACCGTGAGCCCGTTTGGGGACCTGGCCAATAGCCCGACAGAGGAGAAGGATCCCAACTGGCCGTTTGCGAGATGAATTAAATCGCCTTCTCTTTCGTCGGGTTGACAGGCGCACACACACACATATTCACCGTCACAGTTTCACTCACCCCGGCCGCCACCCTCATACACAACCACACACACAACTATGCCTGCAAACTCCAGACGAAAGGAGGGGGGGAGTAGAAGGTCGGCTGGAAAAGAGATATTATCATTAATGCGTTCAGAAACATGACGTTCTTTACTATTATTCTTGTTGTTGTTATTAATTACTTCACTTTCTGGGTTATATACTCGGACCCAAACAACACACCATATAATAGGAAATGTATTATTCACACCCACACACAGCATGAACAATCCGCTCCCTTCCTGCTCTTCATGCGTTCTATGCAGTGGTGGGCAGTTGTCACCCGTCATTCAGTTTTTCAGTCTGCCTGAAGTCGTTCTCGAGAGGAAGTCCTCGCACGTGCGAATGTCCCGAGTCCCTCGCACCCACACCCTCTTCTTCTTCTACCGAAATGCATTCCCTCTCCCTCTCTCGGGGAGTTAAATAAAAGGCTTGGCAAGAGTTAGAGTTTGGTCTCAAGTCCGGGGCCTCCTCCTCTTCTCCCTCCTCCAAAGGCCCGCCGTTGGTCCCTCTCCTCCGGTACCGCCGCAGACGCCTCCGCTTACACGAACGACGGCACCACACCCAACCGGCCGCAGGTTGTCGCCGTCCCCCAGTTTGCCTTTCTTGGGATCCCACAGACAGCCGCCGGCACCGGCGGGCGAACCGGGTTTTTCTGCGCATGGTTCACGTGTTAGGAACTCTGGTTCTCTTCAACGTGGTGGTTGCGTGTGCATGTCTGTTTGATCGCCGGCCAGGATTTGGGAGGGGGCTTTTTGACAGTTCTCCCAAGACCAAAAAGTCTCTCACGTCTCATCGAGGAAAATAGTGAGAACTCTCATCTAGGCTTGACTCATGGACCGGGCTCTTCTCCTTCTCGAAGAGGGGGACGAGATGAGGGGTTCGCGCGCAACTGACTCACCTTTATTCCGCGAACCTTCGTCTGGCGAACCGCTGGGCCCGAGGTCAAGCTTCCGGCCAAAGTCTAACGAGATGCCCAGGATGCTGGGCAGGGTCGCGTCGATCTGCACGCCCTCGAGCTCACGTCGCACCCGCTCCAGCTCCTCCTCGTCGTCGGTGCCTGCTGCTGCTGCCGCTGCTGCTGACTTGAGCCGTATGATGGCGATCTGCTGCTCCAGCTGCGCGGCGAGATGCCGATCCACCTCGCCTGGCGGGGACGACGCCGTCACCGAAATGGCGCCCCGGCGTCGGTAACGCCTGTACGTGGTGGGTTCCGGCGGGAGCGAGAAGGACCGCGGCACGTCTCCATCGTCCGGGCCCCGAAAGAGCCTCCTCTCTCTGTCGGATCTGTCAGAGTACGTCCACAAGCTCTCCGGGGCCGGGCTGGCGGACAGCGGCGGCGACCAGAGCCACTTGAACGCCGCGCCGGAGCCCGCGCGGGTTCTCTTGTGAGGGCTGGCGTCGTGTTCGTCCTGCTCGTCCCCCTCATCCGCTGCGAGGCGCTTTCTGCGCAGGCTTGTCTCGGTCATGGCGTTTCATTTGATGGGGGGGACGGATCGAAAAGCTTTGGAGGAGTTCAGGCGAGGACCCCTGCTGCTGGTTGCTGCTCGAGGCTCTTGATTCGTCGGTACGGCCAGCAAAAAAGGTGCCAAAGAACGAAAAGAGACTCGGAAGGACTTCCTACATGTGCAAGTGTGCGTGTGTTTATCTCAAACCGAATGAGACAAAAACAAGCCGAATTCAACTTTACACCACATGGCCCGAGATGGGTAAAAGGTGAAGTGGAGAAAAAAGGGGGGTGGCAGAGGGAAGGGGAAAGGGGTTTGACCTGTGATTGTGAGAAGTGAGCAATGTCTCACAGACGGTTCGTGCGCTGGCGGGGTAAAAGGAGAACCAGCCTAAGGGGAAATGGAAAAGGGTCTCAGCGACCGGCCACAGACTGGCGCGAGCTCGATGGAACTCGACTCTTCATGAAAAGGGGAGGGGGGGGCTGGTATTGGAACTTGGAATTGGTGTTGGTGTTCGCTCCTCCGGATCAAGACTAAATTCCGCACCAACCACATTAAAACCCTCCCAGATCCCGATCGGCCCAGGATCTCGTCAATGGAATCAGAAAGACGCGGATTTAGTATTCCGTCCCAAAAGGTGCGAAATGCATGAATTTCACGGAAAGTTCTTGAGACCTGTCACCTCGGTCCTTTCGGAACACGCTCTCGTTGTTCTCGCTCGCGTCATATCAAACCCCAGACCGATATGTCCGTCCCAAGTTCTGTCGCGGGTGACAGTTTCAGCCGCGCCAAGATATCGAGGCGCACACAATGGCCCGAATTGCGAGACCGCAACTGCCGGGGCTAAGTACGGAAGCACCCGGCAAGGGCCTCCACCTGGAGACTACATACCCTATCGCCGAACCCGGAAGGGCGCTCAATGGTAGACATCCCGGGGTTTCACCTCGCCGTGGTGCTATTGGTTGGCCACCGACCTACCTACCTCCCTTTACCCAGTGAGTACAGGCATGGAATAGCCCGAATTTGGCAGCCCTACCAGTCCCAGTCACCCACCGCCTGATGCCATTAGGATGGGACGGTATGTGTGGAGATGATCCGTTTCTTTGTCGTTGGTGTATAATATGAACTGATATACCTATACTATGGACCCGTTACGGCCGACGTCCTCCGTCGAAAGGCAGGCCTTTAATGAGGGTAAGCCGTATCAAATGCGTCTGAAGCTATTCTGAGCCGTGCGGTCTTCGGCCGAAGTCATCTCGACAAGATCACATTAAAGAGTATACACTACACGTCGTCTCATATTTGTATGATCAACGGATGACAGGTGCAGAATCGATCGAAACGCTAGCCCCGAACCTTCATCAACTCGTGTGTCGGCCCAGGCGGGATGAGCTGCTTGCGTTTAAAGCCGACTTGCACCTCTTTCATGCGTCGTGAGGGTAATACTCCATGCTGCTGTTGTCCAGCACCTTCGGCAGCAGGGCGTGATCAGTCGTCCCCATCAATATCAAGACTATGCAACGCTCGCCAGTACTAGGAAACCTCTACTTGTCTGAAACCGCTCGAAGCGATAAGTCCGCTCTACCTCTTCATCTGATTCCACTTCCTCCTTGTATATACTCCACAAGGCAATCGTCAGTGACTGTGGAAGACGTTCAGAGTCACTGGCTCAATAATGGACGATCAGGCTGATTACCAACTTTCACACCATGATGATGGTTAAATCCTGTTGGTTGGTTGGTTGTGATTCTGTTAGGCATCAGGGCTGAGCCGAGCTAGATCATCGGCCTGATGACAGCCTCGGCAACAGTGCATGTAATAACACAAGCTGACAGGAGAAATGTATGGTGGATAGGAATGTTCTCATTCGGGTATCAGGGCTATTCAAACAACAAGTGCAACAATGTACAGGCGGGATGCTTCACGTGACGTCGCCCATTCACATGAAGCCAAAGTCCATCAACGACGACTAGCATCCGCCCACCGCCTGTCCCAGTCGGCCATCTGTCTGCTCATCGACTGAGAAGACTTTCCAGACGCCTGCCCGGTGGCGTAAAATCTCTCCGAGGAATGGTACGAAGAGGTGTACGAGGAGATGCGCGACTGGTTGCTGCCCGAGGAGCTCTGCGAGCGTCCGCCAGTGTTGGCCGACATGCTGTAGGATGACTGGGGGTAGCTGTGGGATTCAACGTCAGGGGCGGGCCGGCTCGGACGGATCAGATGTGGCTGTCATACCTAGAGCTAGCACCCTTGTAGTTGTAGTTGGAGCTCGACATGGCTTGAGCGTGTAGGGGTTTGTTTGGAGGCGAAGACAATGCTGGTGAGAGCTGACTTTTGGTGTGATGGCAATGATTGGGAATGGAGTGTTTGTTGGTTGGGTCTGGCCTTTTTCAACCTCAGCTTTGAGGAACATGACGGAGCATATATATGTGCTTGTTGTTTGGATGGAGTTGCTCGTTGGTGATATGGAACTCCACACGGAATGAGACCCGCGATAGCCATGTGCAAGTAGAAAAACAATGAGACCGCGGAACAAAGGGAACACTCAACTTGCTCCATTCGCTTGGAAATGGAAAGCAAATTGTTAGCGTGAATCATCAGCAGCATGCTGGCGGCAGAGGGAGACCGAAGGAATTGGGAATGCGCGGTGGAATTGTTTAGGAACTGCTCAACACCGAAGTGGACTCGATCGTGTGTGCGCCGTTGCGTATTGTCAGTGTGG
The DNA here is from genome assembly GCA_014235935.1 of Colletotrichum musicola. Lineage (NCBI taxonomy): Eukaryota > Fungi > Ascomycota > Sordariomycetes > Glomerellales > Glomerellaceae > Colletotrichum > Colletotrichum musicola. The sequence continues at coordinate 13,624 of WIGM01000072.1, read as the reverse complement.
GACGAACCAAATAACATGGAACAGATCGGCTTCGTCATCACTTGACTATCAACCGCATGCTGGGTCTCGGCAGGTCGGGAATGACAAAGGATAACGGAAGTGACGACGATTGGCTCTTGGAGCTAACGGCCGTTGTGAGAAGGGAAGGAGTGTGTTGTTGGAATAGAGGAATAATTGTAAAAAAAACAATAAGCCAGGGGCTCAGCGGAAGGGGAACCCTGGTCGGAGCGTGAACATCGCTCACAATCGCCAAGAAGGCAAGGAGGTTCCATTTCTCGCCACCGAGCTCAAAAATACTAGCGCCAACAGCAGTATGCAAGATATGAAACAAAACGTCTGTTGGCGATGGAGGCGATGAGAGATGACAGAGAAGCGGGCAGCAGATGAGTCAAGGGCGGGGAGGAAGGGGACGACGGCGGGGAGTCTTGGCTCGACTTCGCAAGTTCGCAGATTGAAGAATGCGCGTCAGCGGACTAGAACTTCTCGTCTATGCGCAATACGATTCGGCCAGGGACAGGGGCCCTGGGGAACGGCGGCTGTTCTCCCGTGGTGGACAAGAGCTCTTGGCCGAGAGCTTTGACGATTGCAATTGTGTGAAATGACAGGGAACAGCTTCGGCGAGGGGATCGCCACGGTGAGTCCAGCCCGTTCACGGTGTTGTGCTGTGCTCCCATATTAGTGGAGGCATGACTAGGTAGCCACGTTGGAATGGGGTCTGATGGAGCAGGAGACGAACGCAGAAGCGCAAACGAGCGGGGAAAGAAAGACAGAGAGTCAGAAAGATGAGGGGAGAGGTGGCCCAGCAACTACGAGGGGCCCGGCCAGTACCCCCGGGGGATTCAACTGTGGCTTGCGGCTGGTTAGGAGATTCAGAGGCCGCCAGGCCAGCGAGTCGGAACACAAAGCTATGTGAGAGCCCCCGTCAGAGGTGCAGCAGTTCTGAATTCAACCCACCGAAGCATGCTGGAGCAAAGTGAGCGAGTATAGTGGCTGTGTCGTTGTGTTGTTGTGGCGGAAGGCCTTGGGGAAGCACGAAATGGATGCACGTCAAGACACGGCCCAGTCCCGTTGGACGAGAGCCGTTCGCGGATGGTATCGTCGCATACGTACCGGTGTGCTGTCACTGACACTTCACATTGCTTTTTCCCCCCAAGTGTAAGTCTCGGTGAGTGAGAAGCGATGTAATTTCCAACCTCTGGTTTCGGTGTGTTGAGTGAGGATGAGTTGAAGTGGAAAATGTCTTACACTATACCATCACTGACGTGTCAAACACTGACTTGCTGAGAGAGATAAGTGAGGAGTCTGCGTCGTTCGAATCCAAAAGACAAGTTATCGAACGGAACTTACACTCAACAATCAGTCTGATTTTCCCCTCACCCCTCACCACTTACACCCTGCAACTCTCACCTTGAGCTTAGTCATCTCACCTCAACTGATCGCCCTGGGAATGATCGCAGTGGGTGCCATAAGAGCTCAACATACGTATCTCTGGGTCTGGGTCCAGCATATGACAGAACGGCGCGGCACAGCACGTCATTTCATTCCTCCGTCCCTCCCATCGCAGTCCCGTCTTCACGCCGGGGAGAGGGAGGGGAAGGGGGCGCATTGAGGGCCCTGAGTGACACTGCCACAGCGATTCCCCTCCCACTCGATCTGCCTGACAGGGCTTTTCGTTCTGCCCGCGTCTCTTCTCGCGAACAGCAGTATCTTGAGCCCGCTGCGGGCCAACCGCGCGACCTCTTCTTCGTATTTGCCATTCGCCAGGCTTCTGAGATGAAGTCATTCCCACATCAGCGGTCGATTCTGCCCAAGCGGGAGCAGAGAGCAACTGGACTCGACTGAAGATGATTGTATCATCGAAACTACCCGCGACGGGGTTGATTGCTGGTGCCTTGAATTGTGGGCGCCGGCCAGGGCAACCAGAAAGCTGGTGCCTCGAGCTGAACAGCCTGAAGCTCATCACACTCGCGCCAAATGCTTGTTCTGCAGTCCGGTCTCATCCATGGCGACGATGAGTGAGCGACCGACAGAGTGAGTGAGTGAGTGAGTGAGGGAGGGAGGCATGAGGCGCGAATATCCTCAAGTGAGTCCGAATCAATCTTCCTTCGGCCGGGCTGGGCCCATCGTTCGCTTCAAGTGCCACTGGATCGCGACATTCCCCTCTCCCTCGCCGAACCCTCGTCGAGAATCTCACCCGTACCGCCCAGATGGGTCAAGTCTCGTTCCTCGAGGCACACAGCTAAGCCCCCCGTCCCCTGCAACGCAGCCTGCTGTGCAGCACTGGCGGCACATACCATCACATTTCTTCCACTTGGAGAACTACCTGGAGCCCCATTCCGCTCCGCCAGGCCGTTTTCGAGACCTTCCTCTTGCTACTCCTCCTCTCCAGGCTTCCAGATGGTGCTGTGCAACTTGGCCCCCTCCACCACCACCCCGGCCCCGTTGTTGGGGGCCGCAGCCAGTCTTATCGAGTCTCCCGAGATCCTTCCTTTCGTTCAGTCAGTGTTTGTTTGTGTGTGTGTGTGTGTGTGTGTGTGACATCCTGGCGCCGTGCCGGATCCCGTGTCTCTAGCCTGGGGCCCTCCTTTGCTCTCGCTACCGCACCATCTTTCAGCTCCCACCACCGGCCTCCATTGATAGCCTGCTCATCCCCCCCTCACTTCCCGTCGCCAAAAAGACCATTCGGAACTCCCTCTTCTTTAGCCTGCCATGTCTCTCATTGTAATTTGAATTGTTTGCTTCAATCTCACGCCTCGGTCTTGGTCGTCTGCAACTATTGTCTACCTGGTCAATTTCCATCCAGCATCTCACTTACACGCTCCTCATCGCCCGTCGCGACAAGGCTGCGGCGGCCTGCTGCTATTATTACGAATTTGAGCGCAATGTCGGAATCGCCCATCAGCTCCCACGCCACTCAGACCGGTCGCCCCTCGCTGTGGACCGAGTCGGCAGAGCGCAAGTTGGCTAGGCTCTACCTTTACACGACCTTGCCTCTCGTCAAGATTGTCGAAGTCGTCCACAAGGCCACACCCGGGAACCGCGATTGTCCAGGGTATGGATACTATTCAATGCTGGCTTGGCTTGCCTGACTTTTGTGCGCCGGCGCAAGATGTGCTGACATTTGATGCTGCAGAAAGGACTCTGCCAACAAGAAGCTCAACGCGATCCTCGACAAGGAGCCGCGATGGCTTCACCCGCGAAGCCGGACCGACATGGACCGGCGCATCGGCGCCCTCGACAGCTCCCCTACTCGCCAGACGCCGCCCGACAACGCCTTCTCGCCGAACTACACTCGCTCCACCTCGTCCGAGTCCCGATCGCACTCACACCTGAGTGTCAACCGCGAGCTCAAGCTTGAGGCCGGCAGCAGCCCGAACGTCCACGAGATCCAGTCATATGACCATTCCCGCGCTTCTTCCACCGGGTGGAACCCCCCCGTCAAGGGCCCGCTGCCGGCTCTCATGACCACCGACTTCGCCGTCCCGCCGCCCGACGCCGGAACCGGAGGGGTCCGCCGCACTACCACAACGAACACACTGGGCACCGTCCTCTCCGAGTACTCGAGCGGCTTCATCCTCCAGGTCAACAAGTTGCTGAAGCGATACACGATGCCCAGCAACACCATGCTCAACCAACCATCGCCCATCGACGAACACCGCCGCCCCGGCACCGCCGACTCGAATCCGGCCTCGTGGATCTTCGAGTACGATGCTCCGTTGAGGAGTTCCGAGACCGAGGTCAGGCCCTTTCCCGGCGACTTTCTGAACCTCCACCATCATCTCCAGCGCCAAGGCAACGCTTGTTTCCCTCAGCTACCAGCCCACGACTCGCGATCTTGCTACTGTCATGTGAGAGACGAGCTCACGAGCGAGTGTTGGGTCTCCGCCTACGGGCCGAGCCCCTACGCTCAGCATGTCCTCTTATACGGCGAGCCCCCGGATGGCAACTTCGGGCACCGCGATCCTTTTGGCAACACCATTCTCCACCTCCTCGCGGCCGGCAACGCTCAGCACGTCCATCTCTTCGCCGCCTTCCGCAGGTCCCCCGACCCCTGGGCCGTCAACAGCGCCGGACAGACCTTCATGCACGTCCTCAACGACTCCTGGTTTGCCGGCCGCGCTGATACCCTCTTCCAACTCGTGCGGTCTGTCATGACCCCGGACCTCGAGATCTACAAGCGGGACGTATACGGTCGCAACTTCTGCCATGTCATCCACGCCAAGGAGTCGATGGACCAGGGTACTAAGAACGCCCTGCTCAACCTCTTCCGGCCGATGGAATACTGTCGCCGGGATGCCTTCGGAAACACCCCCGAGTCCGCCCTCGCCGGCCTGCCCGTCCGCCGGGCCCACACTACCGCCGTCGGCGAGGACATGGCCCCAGCCTTGGCCTGGGAGGCGCAGACGCAGACACAGCGGCAGATCACCTCGCCCATCGAGGAGCAGGCCGCCCTCCTCAAGACCGTCAACGAGGCCCACACAAATCACCGCGTGCAGGACTCGCAGGGTCGCAACGGCCTCCACTGCCTCGCCGACGCCATCCTCAGCCAGGAGACCCTCCTCAACCGGTTTCCTCACGCTCTCCGCGACGAGGAACAGCCGCAGCATCAGCTCGTAACATCCGGCAGCCGCAAGCGCAAGCACAACAAGCCCGCCGCCTCCGACTCCTCAAAAGAGCGCCTTACGATCCGCGAGACCATCGTCCGGGACCTCATCGAGCTCGGTGTCGACCCGAACCATTACGACAAGTACGGCAACACGGTGCTCATGGCCTTCGTGGCGCAGCTGCCCGAGGACGACGACTACAAAAAGCCCGTCGCCATCCTCGAGTTCCTCATCCGAGCCGGCGCCGACATCGACGCCCGCAACCGCTCCGGCGAGACGGCCCTGCACATCGCCGTCCGCAGGGGCAAGAAGCTCGCCATGCGCACGCTGACCCAGAACGGCGCCAATGTCCAGGCCCGCGACGTCGAGGGCCGGAGCGTACTCGAGGTTGCCGACCGCATGGTTGCCTCGGGCAGCCGCGGCATCGACCACCCGCGCTACGAGGCCTGCCACGCCTGGCTCTCCGGCCAGGGCAAAGCCGTCCAAGACCCGACCATCATCCAGGAGTGGGGGTTCCGGGGTTGATGCTGATGCAGTGCATACGTGGCGTAGGGATACATAAAAGCTTGGGTTTGGTTCTTTGGGATTGCGGTCGCCATCTCTTGATGGCTCTGGTGTACGGCGTATCTGTTTGCATGTTCAGGCATTGGCCTTGGCAGACTGACAGGGCATATATGTGTTGTCTTATGGATACCCGGGGCTGTTTTTGTTTTTCCTTGTCAAATTTCATCGGTAGAGCGCAGTTCACTTCTCTGTTTGATTAGCATCGAATTACGCATTGACTTGTCATGTGTACCCAGTCTCCAATTTCAAATACGACAACTCCAACAAGAGATGTCAAAGTCGATACGGCGGTGGCCAAAGCATATGTACGTAGGAAGTAAATACAATGAAGATACAAGTATGTTCAAAGGTCCCTAAATATCCCATCCAACCAGGATGAAGGACGGCAAGGAAGACAGATCTCGTCGCTCATGCCCGCCAAACCATTCTACGAGTTGGTGCTGACAGTCTTGCCGACACCAGCGTTGGCCTTGACCTTTGCCGGCACGTCGGCGACGGGAATGTGCTTGACGAGCGAGGACTTGAAGCCGCCCAGCTTAGACAGCGCAGCGGAGCTGGTGAGCGAGGTGACAGTGCCCGAGTTGCTGGCGCGGTTCCACTCGCAGATGTATCCCAGGGACGAGGTGCAGCGCGAGGCCTCGTCGACCGTGTTGACGACATAGATGTTGCCGCCCAGCGTCTGGCTGGCCGGGGTGATGGGGGTGGTGACGGAGTCGAAGTAGTTGCCCTCGAGCAGCACCCAGGTGTTTCCGTCAATGTCGAAGGCGTGGCCGCCGACGTTCTGGAAGTAGTTGTTCACGCCGTGGAATACGTTCTCGCTCTGCGTGTTGGTGGTGCCCATGTGAGGCGAACGTCCCGAGACGTCGTGCAGCCAGTTGCCCGAGAAGGTGTAGTAGTCCTTAGAGCCGATAAGGAGGGCGGTCCAGTAGTGCTTGCCGTTGCACCCGGCTGACCACTCCGTCTTGCCGTCGAACTCGTTGTTGGAGATGGTTGTCTTGCCGGCTTGGCCCCAGCCCGAGACGATGAACTGCCGGCCGATGAGGGAGATCTTGCAGTGGTCGATCCAGACCCTGTCGGCGCCGTCGAGCGTGATGGCATCACCTCCCCAGACGTACTGCGGGTTCAAGTTCTAGTTGCAGACAATTAGTTAGCCGTTGCCTGTTCTTCTCGTGGTGTGACGGTTGATGTTGGACCCGACAACGCCTTACGGACTGTCTTCCGAACACCAAACATCTGGACTGCGAACAATATGGGACTGATGCACTTACAGTGATGTGGATGTTTTGGATGATCACATTGCTCTTTCCCCCACGAATGCGCAGACCCTTGCCAACGATGACGCCCTTGTTGCCAACACCCACGAGACTCTTGTTGCTGTTAACGTCGATGGGGGTCTTGGCGGCGTTGTCGTATGTGCAGTCAACCCAGGTGCCGCTGGCGGCGTCGCACGTGTCTTGGATCCAGGCCTGACCCTTGGAGGTGCCGCCGGGACACTTGGTCGTCCGGTTGTCGCTGCAGCAGCGTCCCTTGGTCGTTCCCTCGGTGTTGCGGAAGTCCCAAGTGCGGTCGATCATGATAGTTCGCGGCGTGCTGTCAGTGAGCCACTCCTTGAGCCTGGCAACTCGTTAGCCTCTCACCGACAACTTGGAGAAGCACATGAGAAAGTCGTACTGGGCAAGACTGGAAGGGGTCTGGGGGGCAGCAGAGCCGCCGCCCGTGGTCCCAGCAGCGAAGCCAAAAGCCTTGCCCTGAACTTGGGCAGTCGCCGTGCCCGCGAGAGCGGCGACGAGAGAGATGAAAGCTGCCTTCATGGTGACGGCCCAAGTAGAGAACAACTGGTGTCTGACGGAGGAGAAGGGAAAAGACGATGGCGATGAAGGAAAGACCAGGGAAGACCGCTGGAGGTACGCAAGGAAGGTAGCACAATCTTAAAGAAGTCTAAACCTCCTGAATACCAAGCCATCCCTATCCCAAAAACCATGATGGTGGGGTCAGAACAAGGAGGCCTCGTCCTGTCCTCCGCGGGCAGCTGATAGCTCAGGTCTTCCCGAAGAGTTCATCTCAAGTCTCCACGCCCCTCAGAGCGTCGCCGTTAGTGCCAAGAGCCGCTAATAGGGCTGGCCGGCATCCCACAAGCGGCTTTGCCTGAGTCTATTCCCACCAAACAGGGGTTGACCATGGCCCGACAACCTTTCACCGATGCAGTGGTCCGCCGAAGATTGGAAACTTCCGTGTGTTGCGAATCACTCCATCCGCCGCCACGGCGCTTCTACAGGTGTCGGCGGGAATGCCATTGGCGGACATAAAAGCACAAGGGCCGGCTACCCTTCCCGCATACGGTACTTGTGAGCTGTATGCCGGGGGATATCCCCGGACAAGGGATGTCAAGCGGGGACCGCCGGTCTAAACTTGCTCTAAATGCGACACGGCAGGGGCCCAAATACTCCGCTTTCGTCCTAATACAGATCGGTGCAGGGTTCAGTCTAATGAAAGGAGCACGGGACATGAACAGTCGACGATGCTGTTGGATGGAGCTTTCCGATGCCCTCGCGTCTGCTTTTCTCTCCGTCCCGACTTGGGAAATCACCTCGTCGTGGGCTGGTTGTACGACTCTAAGAACGGTTAAGCTTAAAGGAGACTGGACCCTCTCGATCATGATGACGTGGATCGGATGTTAAATTCCGCGCTACAGGCTAAATCTTTCCACGAGAGAATGCACATGCGGCCCGATAAGTTCAGGTTGAACCACGAACCGGAGTTTTGGCCGGAGCTTCAACAGATAGTCAGGCAGCACAGTACGTGAAAAACTGGAAGGTGGCTACGACTGCAAGGAAATCAAGATCCGTTATACCTGGCCACTCTGTCATCTGCCCTTCTGATCCCTGATGGGCGGAGAGCGTAGAAAGGCCAAGGAAATGGAAATCTCAGGGGCTTATGCGTACTCAAATTAGGTAGACCAACAAGTCTTGTACCTGAAAACTAATTAGCCAGGAAGCGCAAAGTTATACCTTCACGTCACGATATCCGCCCTTGGCATTCGTTGCCGCATACCAGAGTCAGGATGGATGTTTTTGATGTTGAGCATGAACTGTACAAGTGCATTTTCCCCCCTATTAGCTCAACTTACCATTGCCTCCTTACTAGTTTTGCATCTTCCGCTGTATTTTGCGGCTATCGATCTCGGAGTAAAAAAACGGCCCCGGAACTGACTGTATGCCTCGCAACCTGAACGGAAATATCAAGTACGTGCATATAACAGCCCACCAATGCCGAGTGTGTTGACAAGTCAAGACTCCATCTCGCAAAACATTAGCCCGGGGTCCTTCCAATTTCAGGCCATTCAGGTGATGCGCGCCTGGCCGATGCTGATCTCCTGCCCCATCTCGACTTCTCGCCGCCACACCCTAAAATCAACAGCAACTAGCCCGAAAGACATTCAGACAGCTGCCGCGCCACTCATGGCCAGTGAAAAGCGATGGGGTGCTCAGCGAGTGTCCTTCGGACACACTGATACTCGGAGCTTTGGTCTGATCAATGCTCTGGGCTCCTGCTGAGCGGCACGTTCCTTTTTCCGCAGGCCGTGTTGAATCGCCCGATAACTCTGGACGGACTCATTGACGCCTGGATTCCTATCATCCCATGAAAATCAAGCAGACAGTCATGAATCGTCAAAAGTTCAAAGAGTATATACATGTATGCCACGTGCACGCTCTAAATGTGCACGGCACGCAGTCAATTGCATGGCTGCTCAGGCCACGCATTCCGTACCCCTCAAGCAAAGCAGTGTTGATGCGTTAGTATGCGTAGAGCTTGACGCTCTCATCCTCGCTCTCGCGAATCTTCTTGTTGATCCTGATAAGCCAGACCCTCATCGCCCATGCGCACATAATGCTCGTGGCAGCGAACCCAATCATGCTCGAGAAGCCCATCATGTACTTGGGGCCGTCGGAGCTCGGCCAGAGGTAGGCACAGTAGATGTACGCCAGGTTCGCCGTCACGTTGACCAGGGAGTACGCCACAGCCTTCTTCTCAGGGGTTTGGGACAGAGTGTTGCTGACCCAGCCCAGAATAACGGAGCCGACACTGTACGCGCCCGTGGCATACAGAAACGTGGCGGCGTACCGCACTGCGTTGTTGGTGGTGCCGCAAGTCATGGCGAAACCGACAATTGCCAAACTGAGACCAGCAGTGACGTGCCAGGTTCTTTCGTTGAACTTGCCGCTGCTCCATGCAAATGGAATTCCCAAGATACCCGAGACGAAGTAAGGGGGGGCTGTCAAGAGAAGAGCGGTAGTAGATCGGAAGCCCCTGTACAGCAAGTCAGCAATGCTTTTGACATACTATCGACTTGCTAGAACCTCGACTTACATGCTGCGAACGATGGTAGGAAAGAAGTTGTTGAAAGAACACGCCGAGATGTGCAAGTTCTGCATGCTGTGAGGTTACTTGTTAGCTTCCGGGTCAACAACCGTCACCCGAAGGTTCAACTTACAGACAGAACAGCCATGTCTTGGGATCCTTGCAAGCCTGCTTCAGGCCATCCCAAGTCGAGCCACGCTCTTGCTGGCCAACAGTATCGCGGCGAATACGCTCGACGGCAAGCTTGCACTCCTCTTCTGTGAGCCAGCGAGTTTCGGAAGGGTCGTCGGGAAGCAGAAAGAAACCAAATATGGCAACAAGCGCCGTGACAGAACCCTCGATGATGAACAACCTGCACATTATTAGCCCAACATCACCTTCGAATTCATTGAGAAGCAAGGAATATAAACCATTGCCATCCTGCAATTCCCTTCACTTTGTCCAGCGTGGCAAAGGTGGCAGCGGCAATGAGGCCAGAGCAACCGGTGCTGACGACTTGACCGGTGTACAGAAGCGAGATGCGGGTTGCAAGCTCCTTGCGAGTGTAGAAGATGGAAAGAAGGTAGAGTGCGCCGGGATAGAATGGCTTTTGCACGTCAGTCGTATGATCTTGTAAGTATTTGCTGGCGTTGTTTGACTCACAGCCTCAACGAAACCGAGGAAGAACCGGCAAGCAACAAGTCCAGAATAGTTCTTGACGCCGGCCGTAGCGGCGGAGATGGCTGCCCAGCCAATCATGCAGGCGGACATGTAAATCGAGGGCTTCGTTCGAGTCAAGAACATGTTGGAGGGGACTGCAACTAGTTAGTTACAGGCTCTCTTCGCGACTCCCGGGAGACCCGAGATATGAAGTCTGACCTTGCATCAAGAGGTATCCAACGAAGAGAATCGAGATGGCGGTGTTGTATTCGACGCCCTTGAGGTTGAGATCCTCTTCCAGCGTGTTGAGACGGGCTTGTGGCAAGGCGTTCCGATCGAGCTTCCGTGGCGTCAGTGGTTAAGTTCGAGAACGTTGGAGGGGGTTCGAGCGCTACGCACGTAGTTCAGGAAGTACATTGCCCAAAGAATCGGCTAAGTATGGCTGTCAGCATGCCATCCGGAGTTTAAAGTCTTTACACATAGAATCACTGGGATCACTCACCATGATTCGTCGGTCAAGCTTCCGCACAAGGGCAATTTCGACGGGATCAGTCTTCTCAGCGGCTCCGGAGTAGTCGCCGGCGAGGACAGGCTCTCCTTTCATCGATTTTTCATCATGCTCGACCTCGAGGGTGCCACCGGCCTTTTCGCTCAGGTTGTTGGACATGTCGAGAAAGAACTTTCCGATTCAGGGGAGGAAAGAGATAAAGTCGTTCGAGAGGAGCACGCGAGAAGAAACGGCAGTCCTAACTAATCTCCTGGAGAGAGAAACCAGAAAACATTGAGCGAGACACCGCCAGAGCAACACCACATATATACCCGTCGAGTCTTGAACCCCGGCTTTGCGGGGGTGGTTCGACTGATCCCCAGAAATTCTATTCCCCGCAACGAGTTTATTCCACGTTGGTGGTAGTCTGGAGACCCGGGGCTGGGGAGACGGGGCCAAGACCAGTTCGCCGGGCCTTGGCCCGTGCTAAGCCGTTACGCCGTTACGCCGCTACTCCGCCGCCACCCTTATCTCGCCCGACACCCCGTTATCGCGTTATCCCGCGCCCCACCGAGGGTTCGGTGTAAGACCGGAGGTACGGGAGTGATTTCGTATGTGAAAGAATAAAACGGACCGCGGGGAACGTTCCGCAAGCGCGATTGAAGGGTCGACCTTCCTTTCCCGTTCCTGCTCTACCGGTTTTCGATCTTCAAGTTGTTTCAGCACACAGATCGCGTCACCGAACCAGCTACTCGTCTTCACCATGTCCGCCGCCACCGTGTTCGACTCGACGCTCTTTGGCAACATCTTCGGCACCGAAGAGGCTCGCCAGGCCTTCTCCGAGCGCTCCTATGTCGCAAACCTCATCAAGGCCGAATGTGCTCTCGCCGAGGCCGAAGAAGCTGAGGGCATCGTCCCCGCTGGCACCGCTGCTGTGTTGAGAGAACACTGCGACGTCTCCAAGATTGACTGGCAGCTTCTTGCTGCTCGAACCGAGATTGTAGGATACCCCGTTCTTCCTCTGGTCGAGCAGATGTCAAAATGGGTTCCTGAAGAAACCTGTGAGTCATTGGACCTGTACTATTGCCGATGGCCTACCCCAAATCGCTGACCTGCAACCTTCACAGCTGGTTACATCCACTGGGGTGCCACAACCCAGGACATCATGGATCTCGCCTCCGTTTTGCAGATGAAGAACGGTCTGGAGATCGTCGAGCGCCTCCTGCGCAAAGTCACGTCCACCCTCGAGAAGATGTCGGCCGCTTACAGAGATGTACCAATGGCCGGCAGGACACACTTGCAGCACGCTCTTCCGATCACCTTTGGATACAAGTGTGCCGTCTGGCTGGCTGGCTTCCGCCGCCACGTCAAGCGTCTCGAACAGATTAAGGAGAGCTGCCTGCTCGTCCAATTCGGCGGTGCGGCCGGAACACTGGCCTCCTTGGGCACGTCCGACAGCGGTATTCGCGTGCGCAAGCGTCTTGCATCCATCCTTGGCCTTCAGGATCCTGTCATCACCTGGCACGTGGCCCGTGACACTGTCGCCGAGATCATCAACTACCTTGCTCTGGTCGGCGGCAGCTTGGGCAAGATTGCTCTAGACTTGATCATTATGTCTTCTAACGAGCTGAACGAGGTAAGCCGGAATTCGCCAGTAGTCTTTCGCTTCGAGTCAAAACTCACTCTTCAAAAGGTTGCTGAGCCCTACGTTCCCCACCGCGGCGCCTCCTCCACGATGCCTCAGAAGCGAAACCCCATTTCCAGCGAAGTCATTCTCGCGCAGTCCAAGATTCTGCGTGCCCAAGCCGGCCTTGTGCTTGACGGCATGGTTTCCGACTTTGAGAGAGCATCTGGTCCCTGGCACCTGGAGTGGGCAGCCATTCCTACGGCTTTCATCTCGATCGTTGGGTCCCTTTACCAGGCGGAGTTCGCATTGTCTGGCCTGCAGGTTAACAAGGACGCCATGTTGATCAACCTCAAGTCCACTCGAGGGTTGATCGTTGCCGAGGCCGTCATGATGGACCTGGCCAAGTACACTGGCAGGCAAGAGGCGCATGAGATCGTGTACAAGGCTTGCGTGGAAGCGCACGAGAGTAACATATCGCTGCAGGAGGCACTGGAGAGGTCAGCCCAAGTCACCTCTCACTTGGCTTCGGCAGACTTGTCCAAGCTTTGCGACCCTACAAAGTATCTCGGATGTTGTCAGCTCATGGTGGACGAGCTACTGGAGCAGGGAACTGCGAGCACGGCGAAGCTCGGAAAGGGTAATGGAGTCACAAACGGAAACGGCTTCAATGGAACTCACTAGAAGTTTTAACGCGGAAGATGAAAAGATAGACGAGGTTCAATGAGTGTATGAGTATTTGCGCTAGGTGTCATTTGGCTAATACCGCGAAACTGAGCGAGGCCTCAGCTTCCGCTGTTTCTGCTGTAAACGCTTGAATTGATGCGAATATTGATAGTAGGAAGAGTTTTGGCCAAGTCAGAGTCTATTTCATCTCATTTTGGCTGGTCTTGCAATTATCTCGCGTTACATACAAGGCAGGGACGCCAATTAGCTGTCAGGCCTTAAGATTCACCTCCCGGGTGCCAACTAGAGAAGAACATGTGATTTATTAGCCACACAATCAGACTTGTAACTTCACAGCTGGTTCAATGTTAACTCCAAATAGCCCGGATTTCTTGGCCACACATTGCTGCTAACTGGCTTTTGATAGCCCGGGCACATGTATGTGATGACATCAATACGAAGAGGTACGTGTACTCAGACTTGACAACTCGTCAATTGTCCACACCAAGCGAAATCATTAATCCTGAAAACGGATGAGAAATAAATTTCACTTGTAATAGAACGTGACTTGAATCATAGGCCAATTCCTCCTCCGCCTTTACCCCTGGGCCGTTCGGCGCTCGGCGGGATACCGGCATTTCGCTGCATGCACCTATCCGAGTCATGCAACAAAAATGTGTA